>PITA01003045.1:0-43159 GCA_004023965.1 Spilogale gracilis | reverse complement strand
GGAGCCCGGGTCTCCGGGATCATGACCTGGGCCGAAGGCAGTCGCTTAACCAACTGAGCCACCCAGGAGCCCCTCATTCTTTTTTTTTTAGGATTTTATTTATTTATTTGACACAGAGAGAGATCACAAGCAGGCAGAGAGGCAGTCAGAGAGAGAGGAGGAAGCAGGCTCCCCGCTGAGCAGAGAGCCAAGACGTGGGCCTCGATCCCAGGACCCTGAGATCATGACCTGAGCTGAAGGCAGAGGCTCTAACCCACTGAGCTACCCAGGTGCCCAGGAAAATTCATTCTTTCTCCTAGCTTGTTATGACAAAAATAATAAATAGGGATGCCCAGGTGGCCCATCAGTTAAGTGTCTGACTTTTATTTTTCTTTTAAGATTTTATATATTTATTTGACGCAGAGAGAGAGCACAAGCTGGGCAAGCAGGAGGCAGAAGGAGAGGGAGAAGCAGGCTCCTCGCCAATATTGGGAGCCATATTTGGGGCTGGATGTGGGGCTCCATTCCAGGGTCCTGGGATCATGACCTGAGCCAAAGGCAGACACTTAGCTGACTGAGCCACCCAGGGGCCCCAAGCATCTTGATTTCGGCTCAGGTCACGATCTCAGGGTTGTAAGATGGAGACCTACCATGCTGGACATGGAGCCTGTTCAAGATTCTCTCTGCCTCTATCTCTGCCTCTCCTCCCCGACTCCCTCACTTGAAAAAAAAAACATAAATAAGTGTTGAATTTTACCATATGTTTTTCCTGCATCTATTAGATGACCATATGATTTATTTTATTTTCCTGTTAATGTAGTAAATTGCTAGATTTTCGGGCGCCTGGGCGGCTCAGTAGGTTAAAGCCTCTGCCTTCGGTTCAGGTCATGATCTCAGGGTCCTGGGATGGAGACCCACGTCTGGCTCTCTGCTCAGCAGGGAGTCTGCTTCTTCCTCTCTCTCTGCCTGCTTGTGATCTCTCTCACTTATTACTAAATAAGTAAAATCTTTAAGAAAAATTGCTAGATTTTCAAATATTTATATTTACCTAACGTTTCTGTAATAAGTCTTACGCTGATCTTGATATATTATGTCTTTAATATAGCCTAGATTTGAGTTGTTAATATTTACTGAGGTAACATTTATTAGCTTAATTATTTTCTAATATTTATTAGGAATTTTTGCATCAGTGGGGCGCCTGGGTGGCTTAGTCAGTTGAGTGTCTGGCTCTTGCTTTCAGGAAATCTACTGGACAGTCTCTTCTCTCCCTTACCACTCCCACCTGCTTTCTCTCTCTCACGCTCAAATAAGTCTTTAAAAATTTTTTTGTTTCATCATATGCTTGTGAGAAGTATGGGCCTGCAAATTATATCTTTGTGATGCTTTCATACTGTAGAAACAAGGTTTTGCTGGCTTCATAAAATGTTTACTCTTTTTTGTACATTCAAAAGAATTATAACAGTTGTGTAACTTCCTTTACTATACCATGTCAGCTTGGAGTTTTCTTTGTAATAAAAAATTCAATTTCTTTAATAGGTATTGGATTATTTATGTGGTTCTATCAACTTCATTAAGTAGTATTAAAGGAAAATTTGTATAATTGTTGAAGTTATTGATAATAACATTTTTCATATCATCTTACTGCTTTTTTCATGTCTCTAGGCTTTGTAGTGATTCTCCGCTTTTTTAATTTTTGAGAGTTTAAATTGCTTTTCTTCTTTGTTCTTGATCGGTATTTCTGAGTTATCAATTTTTAACATTCAAGTAACTTTATGTTTTAATTTTTATGTACAGTATGTTCTTCATTTTGTTACTTCTATTGTTTTTATTATTTTTTTCTTATACATTCCTTAGTTTTCTTCTTCTTCTTCTTTTTAAGATTTTATTTATGGGGGCACCTGGGTGGCTCAGTCATTAAGCATCTGCCTTCAACTCAGGTTATGATCCCAGAGTCCTGGGATCGAGCCCCGCATCAGGCTCCCTGCTTGGTGAGAAGCATGCTTCTCCCTCTCTCACTCCCTCTACTTGTGTTCTCTTTCTAGTTGTGTTTCTCTCTGTCAAATAAATAAATAGAATTTTTTTAAAAAGTTCTTAAAAAAAAGGATTTTATTTATGACAGAAGGGGATATTGAGAGAGGGAACACAAGCAAGGAGAGGAGTGGAGAGGGAGGAGCAGGCTCCCTGCTGAGAAGAGAGCTCCTTATGGGGCTCCATCTCAGCATGCTGGGATCATGACCTGAGCTGAGCCGGAGGCAGCCGCTTAAGGGCTGAGCCACCCAGATGCCCCCATTCCTTAGTTTTCATTTGCACTTATTATTTCTAAGTTCTTGAGATAAAAGCTTAAATTCTTGAGTTTTAGCTTTTCTTTTTTGTTAATACCTTAGTGTACAAACCCCCAACAAGCACTTTTTAAAAATCTATATCCCACAAGTTTGTATCTGTAGCATATTTATTTTATTTCCTTTCAGAATATTACCAGATTTCTGTTTTAATTTCTTCTTTTACATATTGATCATTTTAAAGTATACTGTTTATCTTCAAACTGCTGAATTTGTCTACATAGCTTTTTCTTATGGATTACTAGCTGGTATCCAATTTGAGGAGAGAACAAACTTTTTTAGATCAAGATAGATCTTGATCATGGGCCTTTTGAAGATAATGTAAATTCTGTTTGTGTTGGCAGCTTTCTATAAATCTCAGTTAGGTAAAGTTTGTTAATTCTGTTACCAGAATATTTATATCTTATAGTTGTTGAAAAAATGTGTTCACATCTTCCAGTTTGATTGAAATTTGTCTAATTATCCTTTTAGTTCTATCAATCCTTGTTTCATATTGGAAATTATGTTAATAGGCATATAGATTTGTAATTGCTACATTTTCTTGTTGATTGACCTCTTTTATCATGTGTAATGTCTATCTTCATCAAATCATCTTGCTTTAAAGACATCTTGCTCGATATTAGTATACATATATCAGCTTTTGTAAGCTTAGTTTTTCTTTGTATATCTTTTCCCATCATTTTTTCAGCCTGTGTCCTTATTTTAGGATATATCTCTTCTAAGGAGCACACATTTTCTTATGTCTTTTCTGTAGTATTCTCCAAATATCCTTGGGTTTTATGTAGAGTGTTTAGTCTACTTAAATTAAGTGTAATACTGATTTACTTAGAAATATAATATACTTATATAAAAGGACATATTTGTATTCTTGTGTTACATTTATTTCTGTTTGTTTTCTCTTTTCTTTTAAAAATTAAACAAGTACAGGGGCGCCTGGGTGGCTCAGTTGGTTGAACGACTGCCTTCGGCTCAGGTCATGATCCCGGAGACCCGGGATCGAGTCCCATATCGGGCTCCCTGCTCGGCGGGAAGCCTGCTTCTCCCTCTCTCACTCCCCCTGCCTGTGTTCCCTCTCTGGCTGTGTTTCTCTCTGTCAAATAAATAAAATCTTAAAAAAAAGATTAAACAAGTACTTATATTATCACATTATTTCCCCTTTACCCTATTTTCTCCTCTATTTGTACATTGGTTTAATTTTCTTTTAGTGGTTACCCTAGAGATTACAACATGCATTCTTATCAAATTATGGTCTAAACCAAATCATTACTTTACCATTTTCTTGATGTTGATAGAAACTTAAAACCCTGAAACAACTTCTTTTTTTTTTTTTTTTAAGATTTTATTTATTTATTTGACAGAGAGAAATACAGCTAGAGAAGGAACATAAGCAGGGGGAGTGAGAGAGGGAGAAGCAGGCTTCCCGCAGAGCAGGGAGCCTGATGTGGGGCTTAATCCTGGGCCTCCGGGATCATGGATCATGACCTGAGCCGAAGGCAGTCGCTTAAGGAACTGAGCCACCCAGGTGCCCCATTTTTTTTTTTTTTAAAAGACCTGAAACTTCTTTTAACCTTAAATGCCTAATGTTAATGTTATTGTCATTAATTTTAGTTCTATACATAAGCAAAATTCCAGAAGACATTACAATGACTGCATTGCATGAAAAGTATTAATTTATGTTTGCTCACATTTTTACCATTTCTGGTGTTAATTAGTCTTCCTTTAATTTTCTCATTTCCCTTAGGGTCATTTTCCTTCTCTGCTTTTATCTATCTATCCCTCTGTCTGTTTATCTATCATGTACCTATCTGTGCATTCATGGATATGGCTAAAAGTTTATCTCAGTCCTGCCTAAAAATAATTTGTGGTTTATTCTATTTTTAAGAATATTACACATGACTACAGCATTTTACAGTTCATGGTTATTTGGATGTAGTATTCACATCCATCTCTTCCCCTTTCCCCAGTATTTTTAGGAGCCCATCTCATTGTCTTCTAATTTTCTTCACTTCTCTAGGAACTCAGATATCAGTTTTATTACTGTACCTTTGAGGGTAACACTTCTAACACTTACCTCCCCCCCATTCTTATGTGATATCTTATATTTTTTGTTATGATTTTCCTATTATTTGAAGCAGTTTTGCTATGATATACTTATGTGACTTTATTTACTTTCTGCTTCTCCCTTCCCTTCATTTCCTTTCCCTTCCCTTCTTTTCCTTTCTTTCCTGTCCATATATTTTTCATGTTTTGTTTTGCTGAAATCTTAAGTATGTAGATTGATGTCTTTTAGCAGTTTCAGAAAATGCCCAGCCATTCTCTCTTCAGATATTTTTTTACCTTATTTTGTCTGTATTTTCCTTATTAGACTTCAGTGAAGTTTAGACTAAATTTGAATTTTGCTCAGATATTTCTTGTACTATGTTCTGTTTCAACCCATCTTTTTAATCTTGGTATTTCCATTTGTATATTTTCTATTGCTCTACATTTGAGTGTGATAATCTTATTCTGTCCCATCCAATCTGTAATTTAATTCAAAGATTGAATATTTTAATATCATATTTTGCAAAGTTTAATTACAGAATGTCTTTTGATTCTGTTTTACATATTCTAGTCCTTTGGAGATGTTCTCCATCTTTTCCTCCATTTATCCATTTAAAATTTTTTTCTTTGACATATTAATTATAGTTATTTTCTGTTAAGTCCTATATGTGGTAAACCTGCAGATATACATCTATTACCTACTATTTCTATTAATTACCAGCCATATATTATTGCCATGTTGCCTGTCTAGTAATTGTTGGGTTTTTGATGGATAATGTGTCAAGAAGTTATTTTTCACACACAAAAAAGATTTTCTTCTCTTTTTAGACAGCTGATAAAGGATTGATCATTCTTAATCCAATTAGAATTTAAACTTGATAGGGACTTAGCTGAATTATGATTCAGTCTCCCTTCCCTCAGCCTCTGTCTAGGACATAATTCTCCAGGTCCTCAGATTGCATAATGCTCTTCATTTTCTCAGCCCTGAAATACTACATTTCAGACTTTGCCCTAAAGATGCTTCAGCCCATGCCCCAACATCCTGCCACATGTACTTAAAAACATGTCAATTGTTTGAAAAATGATACTGGTTATGGATTTGACATATGTCTTTGCTTTGTATCCTTCAAAAGAATACAAGATAATTTCCTTTGCCTTCTAGATGTTTTTTTTCTGGCAGTCTAGCCTCTGGTAGAGGCCCACATTTGGAAAATATCTAGCAGGAAAGCCATCCTTTGCATTTGAATTCTTGTAAATTTGCTGTTCACCCATCAACATTTCATAAAGGGTAAAGTTCTGCTGGTTATTTTTTCACCCAACAGATTCTTTCTAAAAAATGTATGCCTGATCTTCAGCTCATGCACAGAACTGTCAAATAAGCAAAAACAAAACAAATAAAAAACCCAAATACCAAAATGGTGAGAGATTGTCATCTTACTTCAAAAAGTCCCTTCTGTCTATAATGTTTGAGTTCATCAATTCTTCATTGCTTCAAAAGCTTGTAGGTGTCTTTAAAAATATGTTGAAAATTATATCCAACCTCTTCTAGTTGTTGAAGCCTGTGAATTAGTCTACTATTAATATTTAACTTTTTCTCAAAAGTAAAATCCTTTTCTTAGTTTCAGTGTTAGGCAATATTCTTAATTTTTTTTATGGTTCAAGTAATGGAAAATCTAGTGTTTTTTAGTGTCATTTTATATGTCATATTCTGTAAAACATGATCTTTCAAATTTTCTTTTCTTTTTAAAAGAGATGGGTTATACAGAAAAAAAAAGTAAGTGAAATTTTGCAAAGATCTTATAAAACTGAGTCTAGATATTTATGTATTTATGGAAATTTACCATCAATTAAAATTTCTAAACTTTGGTAAATTTATAATAAGGTTGGTCATGTGTTTTCACTCTAGAAGATTGCTCTTTTTTCACACACCACAATTGTACTAGACTAATGTAAGTTTTCTATTAATTTTTCTGTTTGTCAAATTCTGTCATAACTATTATGTCTATTGCAACACCTGTCATGAATCCTTGGAATTGTATCACCACACATTTTTCTTTCTTTCTTTTTTATTTTCCTACCTCAAAGGACAGTTTTTTTTTCTTCCAAATTTTTAGTTAAATTCTAATTAGTTAACATAGTGTGATACTGATTTCAGGAGTAGAATTCAGTGGTCCATCACTTTCTTACCACACCCACTGTTGAAATAACAAGTGCTCTCCTTAATATCCATCACCCATTTGGTCTACCCCACCCATATCCCTCCATCAACCCTCAGTTTGTTCTCTGTCACTGAGTCTCTTATGGTTTGCTTCCTTCTCTCTTTCTCTCTCTCTTTTTTTTTCCCCTTTCTATATGTTCATCTATTTTTGTTTTCTAAATTCTACATATGAGTGAAATCATACAGTTTTTGTCTTCCTCTGACTTATTTTGCTTAGCATAATATACTCTAGATCCAACCACTTCTTGCAAATGGCAAGATTTCATTTTTTTTAATGGCTGAGTAACATCATATATATATTTCACATCTTCATTGTCCATTCATCAGTCAGTGGACATTTGGGCTCTTTCCATAGTTTGACCATTGTTGATAATGCTGCTCTAAACATCAGGGTGCATGCATCCCTTCAAATCATTATTTTTGTATCCTTTGGGTAAATGCCTAGTAATATAATTGCCGGATCATAGGGTAGTTATGTTTTTAACTTTTTGAGGAACCTGCATACAACTCTCCGGAGTGACTGCAACAGTTTGCATACCTACCAGGTGTGTAAGAGAGTTCCCCTTTCTCTGAGTTCTCACCAACATCTGTTGTTTACTGCATTGTTAAGCCATTCTGACAGGTGTGAGGCAGTATTTCATCATGGCTTTGATTTGTGTATCCCTGATAGTGAGAGATGTTGAGCATCTTTTCATGTGTCTGTTTGCCATCTGGATGTCTTCTTTGGAGAAATATCTATTGATATCTTCTGTCCATTTCTTTCTTTCTTTTTTTTTTTTTTTTAAAGATTTTATTTATTTGACAGAAAGAAACACAGCTAAAGAGGGAACACAAGCAGGGGGAGTGAGAGAGGGAGAAGCAGGCTTCCCGCCGGCAGGGAGCCCAACGCAGGACTCGATCCCGGGTGTCCAGGATCATGACCCGAGCCTAAGGCAGTTGCCTAACCAACTGAGCCACCCAGGTGCCCCATCTTCTGTCCATTTCTTAATTGGATGGTTTTTTGGGTGTTCAGTTTTATAAGTTCTTTCTATATATTGGATACTAACCCTTTATCAGATATTTCATTTGCAAATATCTTCTCCCATTCCATAGGTTGCCTTTTAGTTCTGTTGATTGTCTCCTTCATTGTGCAGAAGTTTTTATGTTGATGAAGTCCCAATAGTTCATTTTTGCTTTTGTTTCCCTTGTGTCTGGTGACATGTCTAGTAAAAAGTCACTATGGCCCAGGTCAAAGTGGTTGCTGCCTGTGTTCGCTAGTATTTTAATGGTTTCCAATCTCACATTTAAGCCTTTAATTTATTTTGTATTTATTTTTGTGTATGATTTAAGAAACTGGTCCAGTTTCATTTTTGTAAGTTGTCTGGTTTTCCCACTACCATTTGTTGATATGACCATATTTTTTTCCATTGGCTATTCTTTCCTTCTTTGTTGAAGATTAGTTGGCCATATAGTTGTGGATCTATTTTCTCACTTTATAATCTGTTACTTTTATTTATATGTCTGTTTTTGTGACAGTACTGTATGGTCTTGATGACTCCAGCTTTGTAATACCTTGAAGTCTAGAATAATGATATCTCCAGCTTTTCTTTTCTTTTTCGGGACAGCTTTGGCTATTCGGGGTCTTTTGTGGTTCCATATAAATTTTAGAATTGTTTGTTCTTGCTCTGTGAAAAATGCTGATGGTATTTTGATAGCAATTGCATTAAACGCATAGGTTGCTTTGGGTAAGATAGACATTTTAACAGTGTTTGTTTTTCTAATCCATGAGCATAGGATATTTTCCCATTTCTTTGTGTCTTCTTCTATTGTTCTATAGTTTTCTATAGTTTTTAGAGTACAGATCTTTTACCTCTTCGGTTGGGTTTATTCCTAGATAACTTACAGTTTTTGGCATCACTGTGAATGGGATTGATTCTTTGGTTTCTTTTTCTGCTGCATCATTATTGGTGCATAGAAATGCAATAGGTTTCTATATATTGGTTTTGTTTTCGACTTTGCCAAGTTTATATATTAATTCTAGAAATTACCACACATTTTTCTAAGTAACAGCTAAGACCTACATGTCTGCCAAAACAGTAACTGGATTTTGGGGTTTTGTTTAGTAATTAAAATTTAAGTTGAGATACAAAAATAAATAAGTAAATGGTGTTTCATGTTTACATTTGGTTGTGAAAATTTCTTTTAATGCCATGTTAATGTTGTTCCTAAACCCTCTATTAAACATCATGATTTTATGGAATAAATCAATAAAACATTAGTTAACACATTTTATATTTGTGTTTTAATAGAGCATATTTTACTGATACATTTATTTATAACAGATATAATATTTATATTGCAATACTGTGCTTTATATTAAAGATCATGGTCTTCAGAGAAACCTCTCTCCTTTCTGTTATTTTTGTAGTAATTCAAAGGCACTTATAAATTAAACAATGAAACAAGAATTGTGGGAGAAATTAGGAGACTCAAGAAAGTTTTGTTAGGGTATAAATTCTATCCTTTTTGAGTATATGATTTATCAACATAGTTAACTTTTACATAATACTTAATAGATGACAGGATTATACAATTTGCTCAATGTAAATGATGACATTTAATTTTTATAACAATTAAATGTGATAGGAATAGTCATCATAATTGTTTTAGACATGAATAAAATAAGGCCTAACAAGGTTAAATGATTATTCCGAGTATATAATTATAAAGTAAGTGAGGTATCTTTGTTGAAAATTTTGAAATTATTTTCAAAATATGTAGTTTTGGGATGCCTGGGTGGCTCAGTAGGTTGGGTGACTGCCTTCGGCTCAGTTCATGGTCCTGGAAACCCGGGATCCAGCCCCACATAGGGCTTCCTGCTCCGCGGGAAGCGTGCTTCTCCCTCTCACTCGGCCTACTTGTGTTCCCTCTCTAGCTGTGTTTCTCTCTTTCAAATAAATAAATAAATAAATAATCTTTAAAAAAATATGTAGTTTCTTTTTTTTATCACTTTCACTGTGGATCAGTAAACTGACATCTCCAACTGTAAGATTATATTATTCTAATGACCGATGATGCATTTCACAGAATAATTTTCAACAATACAGATTGAGCTGGTTTTCTCTTTGTGAACAGGTAGGAAAGACCAGAAAAATGTGAAAAAAATGATTACTTGAAATTCTAAGCTGTTGTTAGGAGTCTGGAACTGTGGGTTGGGCCCAGAAACCATATACCATTGTGATTTGTTTTACAAGGATGATCAAAAGTATCAGGCAATGTTAGAAATCTAACTTGGCAGTCAAAGCACAATTTACCTTTAGCTAACTATATAAATAATATTTTATGCTAGTTTATAAGTGAAATCATACCTATACATTATTTCTCTGTGCTCTTCTTAAACTACAAGGTAAGTAAGCATTATTTTCCCTATTTTACAGATGGAGTCACAACTGAAACTTGAGAAAACTATAAGTTAACTACTTTATGAGGAATTACTAGGAACATTTCATTGAGTAAGTCTCAATATCACCACAAGTTGGTTATAAGAAACAAATAATTGAAGGATTAAAAGTCATGTCAGTAAAGGGAAGAGAGAAAGCAGCAAGTTATTATATCTACTTGGTAGAGCTCTATATCGTAGTATCTTTTTTTTTTTAATCACCTGACAGGTGGGAGGGTTTTTCCCATGAATTGTATATTTTAGTATCATATCTGAAACCTCATTTAACATAACCAGTGTTTCTTTTTCTTATGAAGGGAAAGCTCGGAGGTAGATAGGACAGAGATCCCTCTCTACTCTTTTTTTCATGGCCCAACCAAATTAGTGTGAGTTACTGTCTGGAAGTTAGGTTCATGTCCTGAACATACATACATACGTACATGCACACACAGACACACCTAACATTATTTATGTGTATATATATGTATTAAATGTTATATGTATATTATGTTATATATATAATGTTATATATATATATAGACAAATTTAAAAATATATACATACATATATACATGTAAAAAAGATGTCCATGTGCCATCCTGAAGCAAAAAGTGAAGTTCAGAGGTAGAGAGATAGATATGGGGAATCACTATTTTATAAAAGCTTTCCAGGTAATTCTTATAATCAGATATGTTTAGGAATAGCAGCTCATATTTCACAGTGCAGTAAATAACTGAGCATATGATCAGTTGGTATCAGTCGATTACTTTCTCCTAGCTTTCATTTCAGAACCGGCTATCTCTAACTCTTCTCTCTGCACCTCTGTTCTTTCTCTGTCTCTCCTTTCAAGTACTTCTCTTCCTAATGCCAATTTCTGTCTTTTTTGTGTGTGTTTGCCACTCTTGGAGTAAATCTCTCATATTTTCTCTTTTTGTGTAAATTGATAGTTTTCCACTGGACCTAATGATGTTCAGAAACCATTTTTAATTTTTCTAACCAGACTTAACAGATGTAATAGCCACCAAAGCTTATTCATAAAAATCAAGTGTGAATCTCATGTTAATGTATATATAGATTTTGGATCATTGTACACCTTTTCCTCTCTTCTTCCCTTAGATTTATTTTCCTAGGATGTTATCCCTCCTGATTCTCCTTATATCCGTAGAACTCATTTACAGGCTTATGAACTTAGTGAACTTCCAAGGTAGTTATTTCTTTTGAGAGAGAGAGAGAGAGAGAGAGAGAGAGAGAAATGCATTGGCTAGGCAGGCATCTCTCCTATTCTTTAAATTTGGAGTGAATTATATTGTTGCAGGGGCAGTAGGAATACTTTCTCTTGGTGCTGCATATATATTATTTGATCTGGTAATAAATGTAAAATATAGTCTTACATAAACATACATATAAGCTAACAGTTGAAGGTGGCAAATGAATTATAGAATACAAAACTAGTCCCTAGTAGCCTGACTGTCCTGTGTGTATGAAATTGTATACTATGTGAACAGAGATTCTTTAAAAGACTTTTCCTGAATAATATTTCTAACAGTGTAAGGAACCAGGACCTTGAAGTAAACCTTTTCATTTTTGAAAGTGCATTTACTACTTTAAGATTCTGTCTGGAATCCTCTGTGCATTTATACGCTGCTTCCTACTTCTTGCCCTGTGTACCTGAGTTCTGACACAGTGGAACATGAGAAACCAGCTTATCCTCTAAAGCTCGTTTCTGACTGCTGATAGGGTACAGGTCAGTGCTAGTGTAGACTGCTGAATCTTATTTCTTTGTTACCTGTGTGCTGCATGTTGAAACTCAAGTGAAATGTAATATTTTAAATCAATCAATCAACAATTGTTGATTGATCACTCATGATATGTTAGGCAAGTAGGATATTAAAGTTGTATGAGGCAAGACCCATACTCTTAGGGAACTTAAAATTTAGTTAGCTGGTAATTTTTTTTTAATGTGAAGAACTACGTACCAGTAACACCATAGATGGTGTTAAAAAGCAAGCCAGAAATTTAGGAGATTATAGTTGCAAGATATATAGTAGAAAAATTACTGGCAAAATATTAGTAACCAGAATATTTGACTGTTGCCTACCTGTCAATGAGTAAAGGATAGACAACTCGTGTGCAATTGATATGAACAAAGTAGTTTGCTGATTCCTGAGGTAGAAGGCTATTGTAATAATACGGATAGCACTGATTATGATGGCAACAGTGATAGTTATGAGATAGGACTGCATATATACTTTGAAATCAGAATCAATAGGATTTGCTATAAGTTTGTTTGGATTGGGAGAGAAGAATGTGTCAGAGAACAACTGAAGGTGAAGATTGCCATTCACTGAGTTAAAGTAGATGTTCTGTAACCATAGGTTTCTTATTTTTCCATGAGTTATTTAGCCTTTCAGCATTCCTTAATAATAATAATTGGATTTATGATTTGCACCTGGTTTGGTGAAGCTTGGCCTATGTCAGGGCATTGGGAGTGCCAGGGTCGTGGGGGCGGGGAATATCATTTTAGTGGTTAAAGGAGGCCACACAGTCAGAATATGTCTATGTTACCAGTTCACTGTAAGACACCTCTACTATAAGAGGAGGCTGGGGGGTGCCTGGGTGGTGCAGTTGTTTAAGCATCTGCCCTAGGCTTGGATCATGATGTGGGGGTCCTTGAATTCAGCCCCGAGTTGGGTTCCCTGTTCAGGGGGAAGTCTGTTTCCCCCTTTCCCTATGCCCGTCCCCTCTGCTTATGCTCTCTCTCTTTCTCTCTCAAATAAATAAATACAATCTTTAAGGAAAAAAAAAAAAAGAAGAGGTTGGGCTTTCTGGTAGTGAGGTATGAGGTAGCAGTTGGAGACCTGCACACAATATATACCATGCAACTTGAGCGGTGGAAGGAGAACAAAGAAGCCTGAATTGGTGTCTCCAGACAGTTTAATTCTCCTGCTCCTATATTCTTCTGCTGTTGCTGTACTATACCCTTTACTATTAAAAGGCTGTCTCAGGGGTGTAAACCATTTGGGTCCAGTGCGCCCTTTTAATAAACACTAAAGTCATTAGTAGGTAATTAACATGTATGCTTATAGTTAAATGCTATTACATTAAGAGTTATGTCATATTTATAGTTTAAATTATTATGGGATAAACAATATAATAAAATAATAACTCATCAAATCCCATGACCAATATTTTTTTAAAGGATCTCTTCACATTTTTGACTGCTTCAGGGGTAAAAACTATCTTGAATTTTTGTGTTAGAGACTTACTTTCCTCTAGACTTTTATTCTATTGTCTGTAACCCTAAAAAAATAGTATTTAGAATTTGCCTGGTTTTGAACTATGATGAATGAAATCATAAAGTATGGTTTATTTTCTGACTTGCTATTTTTCTGCTTAATATTGTGTATTTGAGATTCGTCTGTGTTGTTTGCTGCTATAGTCTATTCTTTTTAGTGTTTTATATTCATTGTAGGAACATACCATAATTTATCTGTTCTCCCACTAACTGACATTTGGTTTACTTCCAATATTTTGTTATAAACAGTTGCCACAATTAATATTCTTGGCTATGACTCATGGTTGGACAGATGCAAGAGCTCCTCCAGGTAGAGGCATAGAAGGGGGATTTCTGAGTTACAGGTTTTGCACATGTTTAACTTTATGAATTTATGCCATAACCCAAAGTTGTACCAATTCAGATTCTTGCTAACAGTTCAGTATGATTTTCCATGAGCAAGTTATTTGTGGGCAGTTAAGTATCCTTATATTCTTAAGGAAATAAGTAGTATATTTGTAGTGCAATTTGTCTTGAATAAAATGTTGGGAATTTTTAGGACAATACGTTTGAGTACTTTTAGATATTTATTTAGATTCATATATTTGTATGCTATAGGAATCAGTAAATTTTCAGGTTAATTTGGAATATTTTAGATTAAGTATGGGATTTTTACACTTTAATTTCATTTTCCTGCTTTTTTAAAATCAGAAAATTATATATTTTTGTTTTATAAAATATAATAGGACATTGGAGACTGACAGAACTCAAGTCAAGATACCTGCTTTACACAAACTTTATATAAAGCTTTGTTGTAATAACCATAATATATTATTTTAGGGCAGCTAGATGCTCTGCATAAATGGGGTTATCTGATATGCAGCATCTTATGATTTAAAGATTCATTATTGTTTTTTTTTTATCAAGATTAGTACTCCAGAATCTGCCTGAATGCCATGGCTGAAAAGTTATGGTTTAATAAGAAATATCAGATATAGGATCAGGAAAATTAAAAGATTAAATCTGCTGGTTCCCAAATATAATCCTGGGAAAAATCATGTGAACTCTCTGACCACCAGTTTCTTCACCTGTAAATTGCTAATCTTTGTGTTATCCTCAGCTAAGGGAAATCATACAGAAGAAAGTACTTCATAAAGTCTGAAACTCATCCCTAAGATATCGTCAGGTGCCCAATTAATTATTTTTGGTATAAGTCATGATTCCGTGGTACAAGCAACATAAAACAAGTTACATGGAATAGGAATTTACTTAAGAAGGTATTTAAAAATGTGAAGTATCATTGAAAGGACAAAGGAACCAGGAGAAAAAACCCAAATCTTGCAGCAATACTGGTTCAGCAATGATGCTCCCTCCTCCCCTTCTGCACCCCAGGTGCTCGCATATACATCCCTGATAAAATGGGCATCAGTGCATTTCGCTGCCAACACTGCCAACTCAGCCCTACTGCGGCCACTTCTGTGGGGCTCTCCATTTCTTTGCATCACTAGCTGATGAATCAATTTCTAGGGTGGTTTTGATGATTGGCGCATCAGGTGACTACATCAAAATCACAAGGAAGAATAGAAAAGAAAGGAGACTATCTGGAACAAGAGTTTCAGGTCAGGGGAGTTAGGTCATGCTGGGTGACCACAAGTAATGAGCAACGCCCATATTGTTTTCTTTAATTCCTCCAGAAATGTTGATAAAACAAAGGTGCAGAAAAGTTATCTATCTAAAGTCACAGAATTATTATGGGGCAGACCTATGAATTGAAACCTCATGTGCCTTGACTTCAAGAATACAACCATCAAACTATTCTAAATTGTTTCAGTAAGAGGTGTGCTTACTTCAGTGTTTTCTTCCCCTTCGTACCTGGGGACAGAGGGATAAATTGGATCTATTATAACATTACTGATGCCCTGGAATAGTTAATGACTACACTATTAACTTCGAAAACACAAAGCAAAACAAAATAGTGTTTTTCCTGGTTTGCATGTGCAAAGGTTCTCTCTGTTTTAACTGTACACTGTTATAAATCCTATATTCTGTTATAAATCAAAAAGAATGAAAACTGTGTTAAGAAACGAGTGTGCTGCTGAGATCCCATGACAGATTTGTCCATTTAAATAGCACGCATATCTGTCTACATTTCATTGACCCCTTTCCAAATATAAAGTGCTGCATACATTCTTAATGATAACAACAGTGACCTAAGTTACTGTTGTCTAATGGCTTTCAGTTTTAAATGTTGATGGTGTAAGTCCGGTTCATGAGAGACTAGTGCCTACACCATGGAAACCTCTATCACAATCAGCACTGATTTACAGGCTAAGCAGAAAGGCCAAGGTTTGACTAAAGAGGCTAAATTCCCTTCTTTTTGTGGCACCTCCTGCCAGATTGGTATTAGAATTTTGAATATAGCCACTTTACACAAATTTATGAGTAAGCATGGCAGATGCAGTTTGCATTGAGAGGACAGTGTTATGTACTGGAATGGGTTTATGGTGGAGTTAGAAGACCTATGTTGTTGTAACCTTAGGCAGGTCCCTTAAACTTTGTCACCTTAGTTACTTTATCTGTAACAGGGATGATAGTATCACTCAACTTTCTATGCCTAAAAAAAGAAAAAAAGAATGAGAAAGCATTGTGGTAAGGTGCTATTCAGATGTAGATCATGCATATTTTTGTTTTTAACTAATTGTTAAATTATTTGTCACACAATTTGGTAGTCAGTACCTACAGTGATTTAAAAAAAATTAAGGAAAAGAAAAATAGTGAAACCTGTATGGATTCAGTCAATGCAATATGTTACTTTTTTTCAGCTTTCCTGAGGTATGATTGACAAAATTGTAAGACGTTTATGGTACACATTGCAATGATTTGATATATGTATACATTTTGAAAAGATTACTCCCATCGTTAATTAATCATTCATTAGTTCACATATTTATAAATACTTGTTGTGTGTGTTTGTTTTGGGTGAGAACAGTATGACTTTTTACTTGGGGGGAAATGTTGTGAGTCATCTTGGCTCTTATTTGGTGGGGATTTGTTGTTAACAGTGATATCCGCTACCACTGAAGAGAGGTTGCTGCTCTTATTAAGCACAGCTACAAAACTGCTTTATGATTTCAGCACTGCCTAAAATACAGCTCTTAAATTCACTGGTGTATCCTAACAATTCTGTCTGAAATGATACCTGAAATCCATTCATTTTCCCTGTCTTTTGTCTCCATGCTTCTACTCTTTCTCATTTTCAATATATTCCTTACTCATCTGCCCTTGAAGTCTTCTAAAAAAAAAAAAAAATCAAGTCATGTTTCTTCCTGATTTAAAAATATTTAATGGTTTCCCATTGCATTTAAGATTAAATCCAAACTCCATGTGTGCAGAATCTGGTACCTGCCTCCTTTCAAGTTTATATCTGTCATTCTCCTCTCTCTGACTTCAGCCACAAAGGCATTCTTTCCTGTCTTCCCTTTGGCCAGTTCTTTGCTGCCGCCAAGACTTTGGTTGGTGCTTGCTCCTCTGGAATACTCTTTGCCCTTATTTTCCCAAAGTTAACACTTCCAACTTCAAGTCTCAAGATGTCAGCTCTTCAGAATGGCCTTTCTTAACTATCTTACTTACTCCCAACCCTCATTTAAATTAAATTATTTGTTAATATGCTTTTGTCTGGCTTCTTCATTAGAATGAGAGCTGCATGATGGCACGGGCTATGTTTATCAATACGCTGATGTATCTCATGCTTTTAGCAAAAGGCCTGGCACATAATTTATGCTCGTTATGTATTTATGGATGATTGCAAAAATGGTTGCCTGACTGGTTAGCAACTTATCAGAGTGGATGATGGATTAAAACTTTGCTCGCCCCCCCCAAAAAAAAAACTTGTCAATTAAAATATCAATATTATTCCTGAGAGTCTGCATGCAAATTTGAATTTTATTTTAACAACATGATTTCCCATTACAGTTTCATGAATTATTTAACATTTACTTTAAGTGATTTTGGTAAGTATCTATTCTTAATGATTGAAAAATGCCTTCCTTCAGATTCTTGATAAAAGAATGAATAGTATTTGGGTAGGAGCAGGTTTGAAGTACATTGTTATATTTTGGAGGTAGCCCACCCTCTAATTCATAGCCTACCATTCTCTCTGTCATATCTGAACCATTTAGTTTAGTCACACGGAATCCCATTGACAAGGGATTCATTATTTCCTAAGATCTTGCACTTCAGTTTTGAATAGCTCTGGTTTCTGGAGACCTTTTTTGTTTATCTGAGCCAAAGTCTCTTCCTCCCACCCTTCTATTTCTTGCAATTCTATATATTTTTTAGGCATAGAAATTAGGCTTGTCTGTTTGATGCATGAATCCTTCAAATACTTGGAGATAGACATGCTGAATCCTCCTTACCTCTTTCTTCTAGCTAAACTTTATCTTTTCCTTATGCCATTAACATCCAAATAAATACAGAAAATAAGTTTAAATAAAGTTTTTTTCTTATTTCTGTAAAGATTCATTTTAAAGTGAATAAAGACTTTCAGTGCATTTCTGATCTAAATTTGTGATTATGATTAAATGGAAAACATGCATTGCACATAAATATTGATAACTTCAATGTTTAGCCTTAAAATTACATGACTGTATTATTTTGTTTGCTTTTATCAAGTTTCCATATTTATTTTTTTTGGTAAAGTTTAGGCAGTTCTTTGAACTAGACAAAATAAAATTAAGTTATGCAAGTTTTTTAGGTTTATTGATAATGTCTATATAGATAATGCCTATATAAAGTATGAATGCTATTCTCATGAATAGCCAAATGTAATTCATCCTTTTTTTCCTATCCTATCTTTCCTGCATATATGGGCTTATATACATATTCATTTGAGAAAAAACTTGAGGGGAAAGAAGGGGGAAAAAATTAACTTAAAATTTTATCCCTACAGTAATAAACCATCTCTTTGTTATTTGTTTTAATAATTTTAGCCAAGAAGATCTAAGTATTAATTATGAATTTATGATGACAATAGAGTAAAAGAATTATCTAGGTCAAGCAAAGCCTTATTTTATGCCAAGCATCAAGAATAATACTGACCCGGGCTAGGGTCGCCTCTAATGAGAGAACGACCACGCCTAATTTCTCAGGCTAGCTTTTATAGGCCAACCCCCCAAATCACAAGCTGACCAGGGTTAATTTTCATTTCCATTATATAGGGGAAAAACCTCACCCCAGCTGACCTGACTCACATAGCTAGCCTGAGTTAATTTGCACTTCCATTGCTCCTGGAGCCCAGAGGTTGAGGGCATTTGGGCATTCCCACCTGATCCCAAGTACCAGTAAGGAGCCACCCATTCAGAGTTTACATCTCCATACCTCTCAGGAGGGAGGTTAAGGGGATTAATTTATTGGGCATCTCCCAGAACCTGGCTCGCCTTTGTTTTCCGGGGGCTGTTTGCCCATATCTCCTGGAGCTGTTTTTCTGAATAAATAGCAAGATGGCTTGGACTTGTAAATAGGTACTTACTTACATATGTGAACAGGAAACTTATTTTGGGACAGAGAGAAAGATAGCTGTGTGACAGAATGGAAGTCTTGCTCTATCTTTCTGGATCATTTATTGGAAAACCAGAGTGCTTTCCAATAAAAATTTGGCCTGAGTAAATAATATGGGAAATTAAGCAGATCTCTCAACTGGCTGATTCTCAGGATATCATTCCAGAACCAAAACTGAGTTCATTTTTGAAATGCAAGACAGAATGCTGCTTCAGTGGTGTTTCAGAAGATCTCTGTAAATATATACCAGCAGGATTGTTCTGGGGAAAAAAAAAAATCCTGGATGAGATGATAGCATTGTCAAGGATTTGTAGCAACCTTATGTTGCCAAAGCTACTTCTACAAGACACTCTGCTTTTACCATGAGCTGGGGATAATGCCAGTATGTTTTCTTTTCAAATCTTGAAGGAACGCTAAATATCTGGAAGGTGTCTGAATTCCAGTGTACAGGAATCTGTGCTAACAATGACCTCCCTGGGATTTATTCACACAGAATATTGTTCCTTTTCAGTTGTCTCTGAGCTGAGTTACCTTTTTTTTAAATTTAAAATTATATTTTTATTTCACTGACTAGTTTCAAAATTCCTTATAAGTAGCCACTAAACTATTTAATCCTTGTAGAACAATGACTAGAAAATTATTTGATAGTATAAGTTTGTAGGAATCTCTTTTATTTGACCACTGGAAAAATGAAAGGAATTGTTCCAGCCTTGAACAGCATCCCATGGTAATAATCATGTAAAAAGAAATTTCCTTCAAGTTTAAAACCAAACAGGTGGAAGCTGTCAGGGCACCCTAGCAAAGAATTCGAGAAGCTAATTCCAGCTTAATTTTTTCTATTAAAGCCCTTTTGCCCACAATCTAATTTCTGCCTGATCCACTGTTGGGTAAGATACTGAACACAGCTGTGGATCAGCGAAGTCATTTACAGATCCACCTTGTGGGTAAGATAAATGATGGATTAATCTAAGTTCCCTGGGGCCTTTATTTTTGGGACATATTTTAATGGTGAATGAAATCCCTTACTGGAGCTTCCTCAAATTATTGCCTTCTCTTTTTCTCTTTCCTAAATGTAATGTTTTTTTGTTGTTACTATTGCTGCTAATATTCTATTACTGCTTCTAGGTTAGTCCAGTTCTATAAGAGCTATCTGTGAACTTTGGTATCTAGCCATGGGTCCATGAGTCTTTCCTCCCATGAAGATTATAGACACAGACCTTTATTATATGGATGCCAAATACTAAAATAATTTCATAATAACTAATTTTTTATTTTCAGAACTATGGGAAACTCAACTCAATTCCAACACTTGATGTCAATAATCTTGATGGTAAATATCAAGAGAAACAGGATAGAAAAATTTGAGGAAAAGTCAGTTCTTTAACCAAAATTTTTAACTGTTTTTTCCTAGGGAACCAAACTTTGGGGTAGTCATGATAAAGATGAAAGTAAAATAATTAAATAAGATTGCTAGGTGAGTGTCCGCATTCAGTTCTGAGATAATCTAAAAATTATCATTTTGGTGGTGATGGTGGTGGCTTTGGATTAAGTGTTAACGTATTGTATCATTCAATGCCCAAAATAATTCTAGGAAATAAATACGAGTAATGTCTCCAATCTACAGAGAAGGATCTACGGCTAAGAAAAAGAACACCTCCAAAGTCCCATACCAATATGGCATTTCTATTTTTAATTTTTTCAAGAACATTCATATTGTTTTCCCCAGTGGCTGCACCAGTTTACATTCCCACCAACAGTACATGAGGGTTCCTTTTTTTTTTTCAATTTCTCACCAATACTTGTTATTTCTTACCTTTTTTACTTCAGCCATTCTAAAAGGTGTAAAGTGATATGGTTTACATTTTGCTAATGATTAACGATGTTGAGCGTAATTCCACTACTAAATATTTATGAAGAAAATAAGAACACTAATTCAAAAGGATATATACACCCTTGTATTTTATGGCAGCATATTTATAATAGCTAAGATATGGAAACAACCTAAATGTCCATTAATAAATGAGTGGATAAGGAAGATATGGTATATACACAAAAAAATACACAAATACATAATGGAGTATTATACAGCCATAAGAAGGATGAGATTGTTTCATTTGTGACAATATGGTTGGACCTAGAGGGTATTATCCTAAGTAAAATAAGTGAGACTAAGAAATACAAATACCGTAAAGATTTCACTTATACATGGTATCCCCAAAACAAAAGAAATGCATGAACAAACAAACAGATTCAGATCTGTAAATACAGAAAGTGAACTGGTGGTTAGGACAGTGGAGGGAGCTGAGTGAAATGGGTGAAGGAGAGTGGGGAGTACAGAGTTGCAGTTGTGGAATGAATAAGTCACAGGAGTAAAAGATACAGCATAGGGGACATAATCAGTGGTACTGTAATAATGCTGTGTGATGACATATGGTAGCTACACATGCAGTGAGCAGAGGATAATATAGAGAGATGCTGACTCACTCTGTTGTATACCTGAAGCTAATGTAACATTGTGCATCAATTAAAAAATAATCCCATATCAATAAAGAATTGCAGCTGGATTGAATGTGGGAGATACCACCTGATGGAAAAGTAACACTCAGAACACATCTATGCTCAATAAAAGGCCTTATGAAAGGTCTTTTCTCTCACTTTCTATACATTTAAGTATATAGGAGATTGTCCATCCTTCTAGTTAATTTATAAGTAACTTGTTTTCTTCCATAGCATCAGTTGTCCTTTCAGGTGGCTTCTCTTTGAATATTTCAGATGACCAATTTCTTGGTGCTAGGATATTTTGTGTATTTGGGTCTCTAAATGACTTAGAAGACCTATTATTTGGTGTCTGTCTAGGTTGCTAAGAACTGAGTCTGATAGAATGGGGCTATCTTACAATGCGGGAGTGAGTAAGGGAGAGATTCCTGTAAGTTGTACATCATCTTAGAAGGAATGACCAAAACTCAGTCTTCATGATCTAGGATGAATTGTACTAGCAGTAGATATCTTTGCAAATGCTAATATCTGATGAAATCTTCTGGTTATGTTTTTCATTGTTTTATAGGAGGTAATTTTGCCAGAATAATCTTCAGGAAAAGCACCTCTTCTTCCCATCAACCTATCTTTAGAAAATTCTTACTCTCTATTACACAGTATTTATACCTTTGAAACAAATTATTTTTACTCTACTTTTTAAAAGATTATTTATTTATTGGAGAGAGAGAAAGAGTAATAGAGAGCAGGAGCAGATGGGTGGGTGGGGAATAGCGTGAAGGGAGGGGCCAAGGGAGAGAGAGAAGTAGACTCCCCATTGAGCAGCGAACAAGACACAGGGCTGGATTCCAGGACCTTGTGATCATGACCTGAGCCTTAAGCAGAAGCCCAGCCCACTGAGTCACCCAGGAGCCTGGAGCTTTGGAACAATATAATGATAAGGCATATTTCTTAAAGTTTTCATGAAAACTGACTTAAAACCTACAATTCTATGAAATACTTGGTGTCTCCCCTAAAGGATTGGCGATATTCAATGCAGCATTCGTGGGGATACATAACCTATGATAATCACTTTCTGGTCTTTGTGCTTTTAAAACATTGGTTATTTAGAAACTAGTCACCTTAAAGATTGTGTTTTGTTGTTATTTATTGTGATAATTAAATGAATTAGATAGTTATTGATAGTTACATATTCACTGAAATAGCGAGGAAAGAGGGGCGTCTGGGTGGCTCAGTTGTTAAGCATCTGCCTTTGGCTTGGGTCATGATCCTGAAGTCCCTGGATCCAGTCCCACACCTGGCTCCCCACCCTGCGGGGAAGCCTGCTTCTCCCTCTGTCACTCCCCCTGCTTGTGTTCCCTCTCTGGCTGTGTTTCTCTCTGTCAAATAAATAAAAATCTTAAAAAATGAATAAATATCCAGGAAAGAGAAGTAACATTTTCCATGGTGCATTTGTTGGTGCATGTGTATTTCTCAGTGATGAAACGACACAGTTGAGCTCTTTGAATTGGAGACACAATCAGAATTTTTGGTGAGTTATCACAGTTAGAAAGAGAAAGTATTTGATTCATAAAATTTATGTTGTTGACAGGAAAAGAAAATAGTTGATAATAAGTTTACATTTGAAAATGTTAAGTATTTTATTTATCTGACATATTTTAAAAATCAATAGAGTACTTGTGCTTCACTTTTTAAAATTTTATTATTTTATTTTGTGCTTCACTTTATAAACATTTACTACATAGCCTTGGCTTGTAAAATTCTTCTGAAAACTTAGGAGGACCAAAATGAATTAGGATTATTATTGTCATAATCAGTACCAAATGATATCAACTGACTCAGTTGAAAATGTGGGATTGCGACTAAGGAAATACATAATAGTAATAATATTCTAAAAGTTACACTGACATATTTGGGAAATTACAATGACATTTTAGTTTGTACTCCACATTGATCTCAATATCGTAGGTGATAAGGGTAACCAAAATTCCTTAAAGATTTCTAAAGGAAGAAAGAAGTTCCATGAAAATATATCCACTTCTCATATTCTAGTTAAAGTTAGATTTTTCAGGAAATAAAGACAGGTTTAATATGAGAAATATCTGAATGATGTCTAAAGAAAAAAAAAGAACTAATCTAATTCTTACACATAAAGAATAATCTTATGCCTACAGTGTTTAAATTCTGAGATCATCTTTTCCTTGTGCTTATCTCATTCATAAATTAAGTGAAATATTAATTTTAAGCTAAATCCACTCAGGCACATTGCCCTCTCCATTCTGAGAGGATAAAAGCAAATGTGTGCTTTAGATATCTGGTTAACTAAGAAAAGATTGCATTTGAATTATCAGAATTATTCTTGCCAAACATACTTGCCGAATCTTCCCCTTCCCTTTGGTTGGTAGGCCGGATTTAGGCTGTGGCTCTGGGACAGATCCAGACTGCAGTGTAACTTGGTCAGGCTCTGTTTGGGCAAGGGTGCTCCTCAGCTTGTAAATTGGTGCTATACAGTTTAGTCCCACCTAGGTCATGTAACTCTTAGTAATACTGGAAGGAATTATTTTTTATTTGAAATTTTAGAAAGAAAACAAAAGGATCATTTGAAAATGACTGAATTCACAGCAAGGATATCACAGCATATTAAAAAAAATAAACAACCCCCAAAATGAAACAAATACCCTTGAGCATTATTAGTTTTGTCTGTGTGATCAGGTGTGGGCATATTATATTTCTCACATGTGCATGTGTGAAATAAAGAGAGAGAGAGAGAGAGAGAGAGAGAGAGAGAGAGATGAGCTTTGCTCAAAAGTGGGTGAATATGATACTCCTGTCATGATCCTGTCCTGATCTTTGTCTTCTGTACTTCTTTGTTCTGCAGTGCATGATTATGTTATGCTCTCCTCAAACTGATCCACACCCCACATGAATATGAGTGGGAGAGTCACTCCCTTGTATATATAGTAAGAGGTGACTCTGTTGCATAAGAGGTCCTGTGGTTAATACAAAAAAAAATATCGGTATCTGCTATTGATCAGAGTTAGGATTTAACTTTTCACTGTATTGAACTATTATATCTAATATACTATCTATTAGTATTTTAATATATCTATTACATATATCTCTAGAGTTTTGGAATGATATGTCTTCTAATGTTATGTTTCTCAAACTTTATATGCTATAAATCATTTGGTAATATTGCTAAAATGTAGATTGGGATTTAGTAGATCTACAGTTGGTCCTAAAAGTTTACATTTCTTTTCTTTTCTTTTTTTTTAAGTTTGCATTTCTAACAAGAGATTCCAATGATGCTGGTCCTGACATACATTCTGAGTATCATATGCCCAGTCAATATAGCTCTTGGCCTCTGCTACCAGCGAACCCCCTTTCCCTGTGCTTCCTGTGGTGAGTGAGCAAAGATATATGTATGTATGTATGTATGTGTAAGAGGGACATCACTAAGAAAAATTTGTTTTACCTGTGTTTTTGGCTTTTTCATTAGATACTAGCATAAAATGTCTTGCTCTATTATTCAGCAATTCATTTTCCCTTGAACCAGCATCTCCTCTGTCTAAAGCAGGTTGAGGTATTACCATTCAGCCATGCCATGCTACATATATACTTTCACTCATTCATTTACTTGATAATCATTTATTATGTATTGTAGTTCAGAAAATATATTAGGCAATAGCTATAGAGTGATGATGAGTGGGACTTGATCCCTTTATTCAGTGAACTCACATCTAAGTGGAAGAGACAGACATGGTAAGGGAAATAGTACCACTGAGTTAAATAGAAAGCACTGTATTAGCACTGTGGAAAAAGTAAAAACTGCATGTATAAAATCCAGGACATTTTCACAGAGGATATGAACATTATTCTCAGACTTGATGAGTAAGGAATAATATTCAGGGAGCAGAACAATAGGAACAGTATTCCTTGCAAAGGAATAACACTTGCAAAGGCAGAGACACGAAAATGTATGGGGTACTCAAGGAATCATGGGTCCTTCAGGATGACTGGAGGAATGGCAAAAGATGAGCCAAGAAAAGTGGGCAAAACATCAAACCATGAATGGATGATTTCTAAGAAAAATGAATTTTTATCCTGTAAGCTTTTTGGAAGCAGTGTGATTGAATTTAGGAAATAATTTCAAAGCAGTTTAGAACTCTTAGTGGCAAAAGAGCAACTTTAGCAAGTATCAAATTAATGCAGTGAGAAACAATGGATTCTGAACTGAGGTAGTATTAGTAAGGATACTGAAAGATACTCTAGAAGTGATAGGACTTTGTGGTAAATTAAACTGGTATAAAATTAAGGAAAGATATGGTTTTCAAATATCAAGTCTTATTAATTAAGTGGGATATAATGGTATTTGTTAAATAATTCTGTATATATAAGTGTGGGAACTATTTTGGAAGTAGTGATAATGAGTTCATTTTTTATCTTGTTGAGCTTGAGCATTTTGTAGGGAAATCAGAGACCAGTATAGCAAGTAGTTGAGACTATCCAGCTTAACAAAGTACATATGGACTGTGGAAGTTGATTCTTTCCAGTAGCCTGGAATACCTTGTATCTTCTATTTGTAACTCAAAAATGCTGCCTTGGTGAATGACACAGCTGGACAATATGCAATGTCAGCATTCATAATTGTTGCTCGTGAGTTTCTTTAGAATTTGAAGAGACTAAAAAACACAAGGTTACAATAGTTCTTTTCATGATAACATGTAACTGCAAGAATGATTAACTATTTTAGTCCAGTCCTATTAATAATTTAAGCTATAAGCATTTTCTCATTGTCTTTCATATGTATATATATATTTTAAATTATATTTAAGGTTTACTTTTTTGTTATAAGATAAAAAACTAGGTCAAATTCTTTTTAAAAAAGACACTCTGACATACATTGGCTTATTGATACTTAACCATATCTCTATATACTTTTAGACTTCATATTTCAGATCAGTGATTTACATCATAGTATCAGGAAGATTAGAGAATATTAATATATGCCGTTACTTGATATAAATGAACAGGTGAGCTAGAGAGTGATTTGATCCAAACTATCAGTGACTGGATAGCATGAGAACTCTTAACAATTCTGTTCTTTGACTGACTTTTGGAAGATGGCTCCTCAAATAGTGATTAATTGGTTTTTATGGATATGGTAGATATACTATTTATATAAGGGTTTCTGATAAAGTGTGATTGTTAAGATGATTTCATTTAAAATTGAGAGGCACCCTGGATGGCTCAGTAGGTTGGGAGTCTACCTTCAGCTCAGCTCATGATCCTGGAGTTCTGGGATTGAGCCCCACATCGGGGTTCCCTCTCAGTGGAGTCAGCGTCTCCCTCTGACCCTCTTTCTTCTCATGCTCTTTCTCACTCACTCTCTCTAATACATGAAATATTTAAAATTGAGAGGAAACTGAAAATGGAAAAGGCTGTAGGTAAAATTGGATATTTGGGGACAAAAACGTAAGGATTCATTCTAGTAGTGAGCTGGTAGCTCCCCTGCAGCCATCATGCAAAGCAAAGAATTATTAACATTTGTGATTATTTTTATTTATAGATAAATCAAACTGGTGAGATGAGGTTTACATTTGCTCTACTTCTTTGTTTCCATCTGACTATCATTTCCTTTCAAGATTAAATAAGAAATTTATCGAACTGTAACATCAAATACTTATTAGTAAATTACTGGGTATTATATATTTACATTTATATATTTATACATATATTACCCAAATCTGCCACCAAAGCCTCTAGTAACTTTGTATAACTCTGCACCATTAATTTCTTCAGAGTGACATTCTGATGTGAGCTGAACAGATGGAATTGCAGGATTGTTCTAGCAAATTTATCATAAAAAATGCATCCGACACCTGTGTAATTTGCCTAATCATTTTCCTAATAAGCTCCCACCATTAATTATGCACGATTTCCACAATGCAATCAAGATAAAAGTAAATCTGATGACTTAATACCCTTCAAAATAATTGGTTCACCCAACACAAGGCCTCCTTTGCTTTCCATAGCCATTTTAGTTAATTAGAAAAAGGGTGCACCCTGTTGGAGTCAGCAGAACGGAGGCTGATCGCTTGGTGGGAGGTAGACCTGCTGGGTTTTTGGGCAGGAGTCAAGGATATTAACTCGTGAAAGAACAGAAGAGAATTTTGCCCCTTCCTCTTTTCTTTCCTTCACAATCCACACCCCCTCAACCCTGCAACTTCCTTGTCTCCCCCCACCCACCCCAGCAGCAAACAGATGCGATTAGTGTTCTTCAGCCATCAGAAAACTGACTGCAGGACTCTGTGGGTCTAATGAGAATCAACTTTTCCGAGGCTGCTGTCTTGTGGTGCAGTCCACCTGTCACATCATTAGGTGCAGCGTGTGCCTTGAATTCACTTTGCTAAATGAGATTTACAGGCCCCAGTGAAACCCATCCTGCAGCATCCCTGCTTCAATTAGCTAAAGATTAATTGTCTGAGAAAGGGAATGAAAGTTTTACTTCAACTGACCTGAAAAAAAAAAAGGTAAAAAAAAAAAAAATGTATGGTTCAGGTATTCCCACATAGGCCCCAGGCAGTGTGGAAAACGTGATAATTTAAAGGTGCTGCAAATTTCCTACACCTCGCCTGGATGGATGAAATTAACTAGCACTAAAAGCTGTCAAATTAAAGGTTGACTTCCAGATATTAGCACCTTAAATGTCACCGAATATTCTTTCTTTTTTTTCTTTCTTTCTTTCTTTCTTTTTTTTTTTTTCTTGGCAAACATTCGTATCAGCACACCTGCACATGCACACAAACATTTTCTTACTGCCGTTCTTGCTAACTGCTTGTTCGTGCCCAGCCTGGAGTTACTCGCTATAAATCTTTGATGTAACCATGACTACAGAACAACGGGCAATTACAAAATTTCCTCCATTTTAATGTTACACTAATTACATTTGAATATGTTTTAATGTAGATGAAGAGTTGGAGGTGAGAATAGCTTCTGGAGAAGGGCAGAAAGGAGGATCTCTGCTCCCATCTGCCACACATTCCCTGGGCTAGTCAGACACATATAACCTGCAAGTGGACATATATCACCCGTAGCTAGAATTATGCTTAATTTGTAAGTCTTCGCAAATTACAGAATTTAAAAACTTTAATATTATGGGGAATGGTCTAAAGTAATTAGAGAGTTTAAATAATTTTTAGCATTGGGGGATATGTAATGATTTAGAAGGATCTGGATAGAAAACATGAAAACCAATTTTTAGCTATAATTTATTTTTGACTAACAAGAAAAAACTTACCATTGCCAGTTTTTAACATAAGTATCGCAGTGACAAATTCACCTGGCTAGAGTGGCAGATGAAATAGAGTCATGAAGGGAGAATGAACATACACTTCAGATTTGGGAGCAGAGGTTATCAGGAGTGCTTTCATTCTTCGGTTCCCTTTTAGCATATCTCAACTCATTACAACTCCTTTGTTCCAATTTTAATTTGTAGGACATAGCATGTATCTTTGATTAATAAAATTTCACAAAATACAAACTTGCCTGGGAAAAATCTTTAGCAAACAGCACAGCAATAAGACAATACTAAATATTTAAGCACAATTAAAAAAAAAAAAAGAACTGACATGCCTGTATTTTGAGTGTGAGTTTTGTCACCCACATTAAGAATTAAGAACAAAAGAATAAAACAAGAAGACAAAATAATGATCAATGATGATCAAATCCAAAAAATTCCTGAATGATTTTATTTTTCAGAAATACCATAGTCTATTGGAGATTTGCATTTGAATCCACTAGTTTACTAATGGCTCTCACTCAGTGTATATTTTACTATGAGCTATTGACTAACAACACTATGCAACATGATACTTGAAAGTCATCTTAAAGATTGCTTTTATTTTCTTTTTAAACTGTACTTACATTTATGTTTTATAATATGTACATTTTAGTAGTTCAGTTATGAATGTGTATTTGCAAGTGTATGTGTATATATATGCAAATAGGCAATTATAAATTTAATTTTTATATTTAAATAGAATTATTTTCCTTAATAGGATACTTACCCAGAAAGTTCTGAGAATCTTATTCTAGGATTCAAGTCTTCATGTATAAAATTAGAAAAAAGCTGGAAAACTGTGTGGCTACTTTGGGATATAACCTCACAGCCATGAGTTTTTCTAGGCTTATGGCTCTTTGATAGTTGAAGGTTCTCCCTGTCTTAAACCCAATAGATACACAGTCCAGTCGAAGAGGAGGAGACAGAAAATACTTCTCAGAGCAAACACCTTTTCAGGTTCTTTTTTCATGTTGATAGAATTACATGCTCTGTTCTTAAAAGAATTCTTTGCAAAAGGATGCTTCATACTGGTTATCTTTTTAAAAAAAATTTGAAAGCTGTATGCATGCTTATTAGTCTAGCTATTAGAATTGTGATTTAAGAGGCACCGGGGTGGCTCAGTTGGTTAAGCGACTGCTTTCGGCTCAGGTCATGATCCCGGAGACCCCGGATTGAGTCCCACATCGGGCTCCCTGCTTGGCGGGAAGCCTGCTTCTCTCTCTCTCACTCCTCCTGCTTGTGTTCCCTCTCTAGCTGTGTTTCTCTCTGTCAAATAAATAAATAAAGTCTTAAAAAAAAAAAGAATTGTGATTTAAAAGAAAGGTATTTACTTGTTGTGTCCGTTTCTCTTTCCCTAGATGGCCACATTTACATAATATCCAACCTGCATCAAACACTACATTTCAGACTCTGTTTTAAGAACTTTCACTATTATTATTTCATTAATCCTTACCACAGTCTACTAAATTAAGTTGTGTTATTTTGCCACTTTTACTGATGAATAAAATCGAGTTATAGATAGTAAATGCCTTGCTCGTTGACACCCCAGTAAAAGCCATTTGCTAGGAGTCAAACTCATTCTATGGACCTATGCTTCATTTTGTTTTGTTTTGTTTTTAAGATTTTACTTATTTGACAGAGAGAGGGAGAGAGAGAGAGAGGGAGCACGAGCAGGGGGAGCAGCTGGCAGAGGGAGAAGCAGCCTCCCTGCTGAGCAAGGAGCCTGATGTAGGATTCAATCCCAGAACACTGGGGATCACAACCTGAGCTGAAGGCAGCTGCTTAACCAACTGAGGCACCCAGGCGTCCCTTAAGTTTTTTCTTAAAGATTTATTAATTTATTTGAAAGTGGAGGGGGAGGCAGAGCCAGAGAAGATCCTCAGGCAGACTCCCTGCTGAGTGTGGAGTCTGACAGGGGCCTCCATCTCAGGACCCTGAGATCACATCCTGAGCCACCCAGGTGCCCCTAAAAATTGCATGACTTAAGTTTTGTTTAAAATTATTACCCTGCCGGGGCGCCTGGGTGGCTCAGTTGGTTGGGCGGCTGCCTTCGGCTCAGGTCATGATCCTGGAGACCCAGGATCGAGCCCCACATCGGGCTCCCTGCTTGGCGGGAAGCCTGCTTCTCCCTCTCTCACTCCCCCTGCTTGTGTTCCCTCTCTCGCTGTGTTTCTCTCTGTCAAATAAATAAAAAAAAAATCTTTAAAAAAAAAATTATTACCCTGCCTATTTCTATGGAGATTTGAAAAAGTAATGATACCAAAGTGGTTTCTGTTTCATGTATTTGGGTTTAAACAAATGAATGTATATGACCATGTGCCTGTGTTCAGGCTGGTGTGTGTGTGTGTGTATGTGTGTGTGTGTGTGTGTGTGTAGTGGGTGAGGAGACTAAGGTGCTAATATGAGAATTACCATATAGATAGTTTGATTTTAATTGAATCCTGGGTACCATCACTTCCTTGGTTAGAATGTAACATCAATGGTTATGAGACCTTATGAGTTTTAGCACTACTTAGGTTTGGTTCCCGCTTGTGCCTTTAACATATATTTGATCATAATATACACAGGTCCAATCTTGTAAAAGATTACCAAAAACAATATGAGAAAGCTATAAAATCTTATTGAAAAGCACAGAAAATAATTCTGATGTTTGAAAGATGCCAATTCTTCATTAGAGTATATATTGAAAACAATTCTGATTAAAAAACTTAATAGAGATTATTTGGGTCTTGGCAGAATTATTCTAGGGCATACCTGAAAAATTAGCTTAATGAGGCCAACCATTAGCATTTTGAAAAAAATTAAAGAAAGATATTCCCTACTAGATAATAAATGATACAGTGTTTTAATAACATGAAGAAAGAATTAATTACAAGGAATTGAAATAAAGATCAAAAGAACAAAATAGAAATTCCAGAAGCAGAAAAGCACATATATAAAATTGTATAGGTAAGGAAAATATCATTGCTAAAAAGAGAACCAAAGGCCCCTAATGGAGTCACTTGTGCTAGACCCAACAAACAAGTTTTTTTGTTTTTGTTTTGTTTTGTTTTGTTTTGTTTTTGTTTTTAAGATTTATTTATTGGGATGCCTGGGTGGCTCAGTGAGTTAAGTATCTGCGTTTGGCTCAGGTCATGATCCCAGGGTCTTGGGATCAAGCCCTGCGTTGGGCTCTTGATTAGCGGGGAGCCTGCTTCTCCCTCTGCCTGTTTCTCCCCCTACTTGTGCTTTTTCTCTCTAACTAATAAATAAATAAAATCTTTTAAAAATAGTAAAAAAAAAATAAGATTTATTTATTTATTGAGAGAGATTGGGGCCAGGGGGCAGAGGGAGAGAATCTTTCAAGCAGACTCCCCAGTGAGCAAGGAGCCCAACCCAGGGCTCAGTCCCACAATCTATGAGATCATGACCTGAGTGGAAATTAAGAGTTGGTCGCCCAACTGTCTGAGCCACCAGGTGCCCCTTAAGTAGGGTTTAATAACTAATTGGAGTTTCAGCATTCCTCAGGAATGAATCTTAATTGGTCAGTCTGAAATTTCCAGGTCAGCACCAGTGAGGTAATGACCTGAGTCCCCCAAAGGGGGATGACCAAAATACTTATTTTTGTTTATGTCTTCCTTCTCCTGAGTTAAAAGCTTTCCCTTCCTGTATCCCTTTGGGACTCCTCTCTATTTACTAGATGGGGTGTTGCCCAATTCACAGATCATTTAATAAGGCCAATTTAATCTTTAAATTTACTCACTTGAAATTTTGTTGTTTAGCATCATCAGAATTCACAGGGAATAGAAATATAAATGAATACATAGTGATGTGACAGTTAATTAGTGACAATTTTATATTTATACTAAAGTAAATTTCATATTATTTGAATAATTCAATATATTAGATATAACTTAAAGTACAAGAATTGATTTTGTCCCAAGGAAGAATTTTTAAGTGTAAAAATAGCATAGGGGAAAAAAAAAAGACAAATGTAACTGCACAAAGACTAAATCTCCAGCGTATCACTGAATATACTAAAATGAAAAACCAAAATTAGTCTAGAATTAAATTTTTTAAAGTTGAAATGATGGGGAAATATTAGAGTTATAAACAAAGTTGAAAACAAATAACTATAAAAGGAAAACTGTTGCTAAAGGACATAAACAAGCAATTCACAACAAATAAAACATTAGCTAAAGAAACCTCAAATAAATAAAATATTCCAAAAAAATGTTCATACCCTTCTACTATACTGAACAGTCTTGCTTCAATCATATTATCATAATAAACTAACCAGTGTCTTTTGAAAGACAGAAAATATGTGGTCAGCAAAAGAAAGAATTATTAAATAAATATTACTCATCAATTTAAATATTATATTTTGCATATGTAATGCATAAGGAATGCTCAGAATTAGTATCATGAAACTGGCATAAGAAACAACAAAACATCTAAAATAAACTATGGAGAAGTCTGCATATATGTAATCTAGACAAAAATGCCTTAACAATGTACTATAAGGTTAAGAACTAGATTTGCAAACTTTCTAGGTTTGGAATCTGTCCTTACCACTTTATATGTTTTGGGAACTTTACTTGTTCTATTTGTATCCCAGTTTTCTAGTCTAAAAAGTAGAGATAGCCATCTGTACTGTATAGTTTTATTGAGTTTGCAATAGATTAACCATATGATGTGTTTAGCACAGGGCCAGTCACTAAGCAAGAGTGTAATAAATGTAATCTACTATTACTATCTCTAAATGGTGGGATGGTATTATAAATACTTTCTCCTTTTTAAATACTCATGAAATATTTTTACAAGAAAATTTTAACAAGTTTATTTTTTTAAGTTTCATTGAAAGAAGTTTTATATTGGCTGCTCAGAAGTAAAAGTTACACTATAATTGGGAAATCATGCATGGGTGAAAATTCTTCCTCTTTTTATTTAGCCCTTTGTTCATTAACTGTGAGTCTTTTATATATAATTATCTTGTTCATTCATTTATTCATTACAGAAATGATTATTTAATATACTGAGTACCAGGCAGTAGTCTAAGTTATGAGAACATATCAGTGAATGAATTGTTTCCTTTTATTAGACAGCTTATATTCTGTTGGAGACAAAGAATTAAAAAAAAAGAAAAACAGATCTACATCATATGCCAATAAGTGCTAAAGAGAGAAGTAAAGAAATAGAAAATAAGTTTATATAATAATTGAACAGATGGATTTTTGTTTTTTTTGTTTTATTAACATACAATGTATTATTTGCTTCAGGGGTACAGGTCTGTGAATCACCAGTCTTAAACAATTCACAATGCTCACCATAGCACATACCCTCTCCAATGTCCATAACCATCATACATTTTATTCACACCAAACTCATTAAACCAAGAAAATAAGAACTGTTCAACTCTCCAAAGTTTATAGTCAATTCTATAAAGCAAGTAATTAGTGTAATGGTATAGTAAAAGTGTCCTATGAAATTTAAAAGAGATCACAATTGTAGTATATTTCTGAGTATGGAGATAATAAATATTTTACTAGATTTAAATTAATTTCAAGTATAGTTCCTATAAATCTATTAAATCAAAGTTTTACATGTATATTTTCTCTTTTTTATGTAATTTTATCTGTATTATTACACATATAACAGTAGCAACAACAACCAATAATGTTTACTGAACACATATTATCACTTAAAATATGCTAAGCAGTCCTTATGGAAACACTGAGAGGCTGTTGCCACTATTATCCCTGCTTTACAGAAGAAGAAACAGATAAAACATGTTTCCCCAAACTGCCAGTTTGTAAGCGACGCAGTTGTGACTGGGACTATGCCTGTCAGATATCAAAATCAGTTACTTAATCTGTGGGCTGTTATTGCTTTGGGTTTGGGCATCTTAATGCATATAGGATATTTCCATTTTAACTAAATCCTTCCCTAATTATTTTTTAATTTCAAAAATTCAAACATTAATTCAGTCATTTGAAAAAAAATCTTAGTAGATTTGGCTACAATACAATAATTAAACAGTTCATTGGCTTTAAATGCACATAAGGATTTGAAATAATTCAAGTGTTAGTTCATCCAACCTAATACATAACTTCTAGGAAGAATTCCAGAGGTTTTAGCTTTATTTTCCTTTTTTTTTTTTTTTTGAAGATTTTACTTATTTGTTTTTTTGAGAGAGAGATATAGAGTGCATGTGCATGTTCTCCCAGGATCTGGGAGACAGGGAGGGAGAGGGAATCTCCAGCACATTGTAGGCTAAGCACAGAGCCCATCATGGGGCTCAGTCCCATGATTCCAAGATCATGACCCACGCCAAACTAGAGTCAGAGGCCCAACTGACTGAGCCACCCAGGAAGGTAGAGGTTCTAGCTTTTTTAGAAGGATGGAAAGTTGTTAAGTTACATAGAGTGATATATTCGTACATAATATAGTATGTGCTAACATGTTGTAGGATTTTTATACAGATTAAGCAGCTTATGTAACAGTGAGTAAATAAACCAGATAAATTTCTTGACAGATATCTCAGAATAGGGGATCCTGGATGGCTCAGTAAGGTAAGTGTCTGCCTTTGGCTCAGGTCATGGTCCCAGAGACCTAGAATCAAGCCCCACATCCCGCTCCTTGCTCAGCGGGGAGTCTGCTTCTCCCTCTGCCCCTCACCCAACTTGTGCTCACTCTTTCTCTCTCTCTCAAATAAAATATTAAAAAAAAGAGGTATCCCAGAATAAATTTAATAATGTCATAATAGCAACAAAAAATACTTATGTTAAGTTCTCACTATATGTTAATAGCTATACTTTTCATGATCGGCATGCATTTTTCAAATTGACAACTTCATGAAATAAGTAGAATTTATCAATATGCAGACCGAGGCACTGAAAACTTAAATAATATGGTCAACTCCTCCCAACTGTTTAACCTAAAGTCAGATTTTAAACTCATACCTAGTAATGGTGAAGCTTCTAGATTGAAATCCACTTCTAGAAATGGAGCATCATTATCCAAATAATTTTAATATGTCATACTTACTTTTTTCGTGCAGTAGTTTTCATACAGAATTTCATGGAAATTGAAAAGGAAAAGAATAACTCCAAGCACACTAGGAATTATACTAATCCCTGAATGGTCAGATCTTAGGCTTTGGGCTAAGTGTGAACTTATGAGTATGCTTATGGGAGTCTGGGATGTCTGTGAATAGTAATGGAAAATTATAGAAAAACATTCATTTAGTCATACCTTTTTTTACAGTGATTAGTATATAACATAACTGACTTTGGTTGTTTGGATAACCATCAGTCACAAGTGTTAGAAAACACTTTCTTTTTTCTTTTTTTTTTTTTTTAAGATTTTATTTATTTTTTGACAGAGAGAAACACAGGAAGAGAGGTGAATACAAGCAGGGGTGAGTAAGAAAGGGAGAAGCAGGCCTCCTGCTGAGCAGGGTGCCCGATGTGGAGCTCCATGCAGGACTTGATCCTGGAACTCTGGGATCATGACTTGAGCCGAAGGCAGATGCTTAACGACTGAGCACCCAGGCGCCCCTAGAAAGCATTTTCTATTTTGGGTCTAAGTTAAGTTATAGTAGGCCAAATAAAATCTTGCAGGAATATTTAATGTGAACTTTTTGTTCCTGTAGACTTTTGTCATGGTTTTTTTGGGGGGAAGAAGTTCCGACCATCAGATAATATCTTTTTATCTCTCTTTATTGAAGCGTATATTTTTTGCCCCTGCCACCTATCTAATTCTAACTCCTATCTCTACAATAGACATAAATGTATCTGGTAAGTAGACATGTGATGTGTCAGTGGGTATTAGATCCTATGAATAGATTTTTGTTTCCAAAAATTACCATACAACTCTCCTCTGATGAGTTCTACTTTGTTGTCATTCTGTTTTACAAAATGGCTAAATCACCAATTGGAAATGGACTGAGAAACTGTTAAAATGGGAGCATGGAAGTGTAGAGAAAGAAAGTGGAATGTTGCTTTTTTTAATATCTGGCTTAAATCCAGTGCTTTGGCTGGCTGGCTGGCACCTCTGACTAGTACATAGGACACTAAATATAAGCAAAAAAATTTTTACTCTCAATGTGTCTGTTCTCAAAAATAAGACATTTCAGGTACAGTACTATTACATTTCAGTGTACTTTTGGAATACTGTAATAGGCTTTGAGATTGAATGAAAAGGTCTTACAGTGATGGGCACCAAACCGCCTTGTGCAAGTATGTCAAAAATAAAATTGAAGGAGTGGGAGAAAAGAAATATTTAAGTTTTACACATTTATAAGAAAGGAATGAAAAACATATCACTTTCTGTAGTATTTATTTTTTCTATGCTTTCATAGCAAGGAAATTTAACACACACACGCACACACACACACACACACACACGTCCACTGGTGACTATGGGACTGGAATACAATTACAAGTTTCCTCACAGCAGTAAACTCTCAATCCCAGCTGTGCCTTTCGTGGCATGAGCCAGCTTGATTATGCTAAAGCACCCCTGGATTCCTTCCTCTTTTGTTTCATTCCACCCAGGGTCTTAAAGCTTAAACATTTGACATGCTTGGAGAGTTTTCCCTCTAATTTCACCCAAGCTGACTGTGCAGTGAGTTTAACATGTAGGTATAGCCTGTAGGTGCAAGTAACTTCTTCAGTATTTTTTCCCCTTCAGCCATCTGAACGCTGGATGCATTCCAGGTTGGAGTGAATCTATATTATGGTAAAAAGTTAAACCATATCACAAGAGAAATAATATTAGCACACCAAACTGATTTAGATCAATATCCGTGCAGGCATAGGTTGACTTTGAAATGGCAGTATAGTGCTTCTGGCTTCAACAACATGAAGGGTGAAACTCTCTAGAAAATAAACAAATCTCATATATGGGATGCATTAAGTTTAGTTATGACTTTTGAAAATATTCAGTGAGAGAATATTCATGTATTTGTTCATGTACTAATTTCTCATTATTTAATATTAAAGACCATATAATTATTTAATTTGAAAAAAAAAACACGTTTATATGACAATAAAATTGGTCCCAAACCAGAATTTGGAGCGCCAGCTGTCAATCCTTTAGTACTCTGGAGCTCTTTGCTACTTAGTGAAAATATAGTGAAACTCATTATTCTGAAATAGTGGGTGTATGAAGCACTGTAAATAATAAGTGTCTAGGTCATCAAAGGACCTTCTAGTGTACTTATAAATACAACAGAATACATATCTTAGATTTTATCGTATGTATGCTGTACTATGAAAAGAGATTGTACTGATCTTATCCTGGCTTGTTTCTTGGCCATCTCAATTCCCTTGTGAATTTATTTGGCCATAAAAATATCTATACCTTAGAGAAGATATAGATTATTTTAGTAGAATTTCAAACATAGTATGAAATATTTTAGAGTAGGGAAGACCCCCGATGGCAATTTCTGTTGGATTCTGTGTTTGTGTGGACCTGTGGTGGGGTAGAGGGGTGTCTGATGTATGTCTGTGTGTATGTATATATGTATAGGTGTGAAATTTCACAAGTAAATAGAGAATGATGTGCCCCAAAAGCAAATGTGTCAGAACCTCCTTTGTGCAGTAGTTCTCATCTTTTATCAGCTACATACATACAGAATGATAATCACATGTGTAACAAACTCTCATGTAGTAACCTAAAAAAATCGACCCCTTTCTCTTTCCTTCAAGATTACATATTGAGCACATGTAAGAAGCATAATTAATTTAATATAAACTCATATCACATGCAATTTATGTTTTAAGTAATTGTTTGCAAACTTTGCTAACATGAATATTATTGACCCATAATGAATCACCCACACCATCAAATTGTCACACCTTGGATGAGAATTGCTGTCTTCAAGCAGCAATAGGGAGAATATGGGGACCATGAAGTATTATTATTTGCACTTCTTAAAATGCTTTATTTAAAAATAATGATAAAAATGGCCTTAGTTCTTGTAAAACTTTTCTAAGAATCACGGATAGAGTTTCTTAGCTTCCTTATGTGAACACTAATAGAGTAGTGACTGTCACCTTGACATCATTTATACCCTCTGATTAACCAGTTCAGGACTGTCATTCTGTCAGAGCCTCAGCAGTTAACACTGACTAGGAAGCTGACTTTCAGGCACCTACAGTGGTGTTTTAAAGGGAATGGTAATGAGAGAGATAAATTATTCCCTGTCACAGTGCATTCTAAGTAAACTCTGTACCCACCATAGCAATGAAGAATTCCCCAACTAAATGTGCAGTGATCCTGATGGCAGTAATGTAGACACAAGTGCAACTTAAATGGAGAGTCAGGAGGAATATATTAAGTTATTTTATAAAGAAGATGGAAAGGAGCATCAAAGAAGGAAAGGAAACCCAAGTCTTAGATTTGATTCTGCTATTATTAAGATGTGTGACTATAGGAGATTTTTGACTATAGGAAATGACTTAACTTTCTCATCTTTCATCTTCTCTTGGGTAAATGAATGTGTTGGGCTTGAGTAGTAGATCCCAACCTACTTCAAGAAACATTGGTTAATTGGGGCACCTGGGTGACTCAGTTGGTTAAGCATATGCCTTTAGCTCAGGTCATGATCCCTGGGTCTCTCTCTCTCAAATAAATAAAATCTTAAAAAAAAATGAAACATTGGTTGATAGATCATTTAAAAATAAATGTTTACGGGTAAAATATATTTGATAAACTTTGTGAATGAAAACACTACACCATTAGCCTATATCAAAATTCATTCTAATAATTTAATGGGTGTACATAAAATTTTACCTAACCGTATAGTTCTTGACTCTCACTGCCTATATGAAGCACCTAGGGAGTTTAAAGAGATACTCAGGATACCCCTCTGGGTCAAATAAACAAGATTCTGCAAGGATGTATTCTGGGAATCAATAACTTAACAATCCCTGTCCACTACCACCCACCCCACCTAGGTTGAGGATAGTATTAACCCTAGAAGCCAGACTGGAGGACCTCACAGTCAGTTGAAGGCCCTAATATAAAAAAGACTGACCTACCCCAAAAGAAGAGGAATTCTGCCAGCAGTCCACCTTTAGACTCAACTGACACATCAACTAACTCTTGCCTGACTCTCCAGTCTACCAGCCTACACTGAAGGTACTTTGGACTTGCCAACTTCTACAATAACAATGAGCCAATCCCTTAAAATCTCTTTCTCTCTCTCTCTTTTTCAATGTCTCAATTTCTTCCTCCACTCACACTTCCAATACCACCAAAGAATATCGCTTGATAACCTTGCTCATTGTTTTACCAATATAAGGATTATATAGCAGTCTGATTCTGACATGAAAAACAACCACATCTCTTTAATGCAATTATCTAACACTATCACAGTTGGAAATGTCTCTCCTTTCAGATATCTCTCTTTTTTTTTTTTTTCTGTACCACGAGTAAGCAGTTCTTTGAAGGCCAGAGTTGAAACATTTTAGGTTTTGCAGACCATAGGACCTGTGTTAATACTACATCAACTCTGCACCTGTAGCATGAAAGCAGCCATCGATAATACATAAATCAACATAAATAGGTGTTTTCAAATAAATTTTTATTTACAAAAGACATGTGAGTTCATTTATGCATAGTTTGCAAACGGTGCTCTAGATCATATAAGAGTTACAAACTATTGGGGCGCCTGGGTGGTTCAGAGGGCTAAGTCTCTGCCTTTGGCTCAGGTCATGATCTCAGGGTCCTGGGATAGAGTCCAACATCGGGCTCTCTGCTCAGTAGGGAGCCTGCTTCCCCTTCTTTCTCTGCCTGCCCCTCTGCCTATTTGTGATCACTCTCTCTGTCAAATTAAAGAAATAAAATCCTTAAAAAAAGTTACAAACTATGATCCTACTTTTCCCTATTCCCCAATACTCAGGAATTCTGTCACTATGTCTAATATTTATCATGCTTATAGATTTTCTTTTAAGAATCTGTACCGGTTTTATTCTTAATTCAATCTGAACTTTAAATAAAATATTAAGTTCTAACTTCTTTAGTACATTTTTCTATTTATACTGATTTATACTTCTTAGTAGTCTTTTGGTCTCATTGTGGATTTTCTTCAGATTCTTTCCTAATTCATAGGTGTTATATTATTTCTTTTCAACTTGTTAATAATTTTCATTTTATAAAAAGATTTAAAATATTCTTCAAAAAGTTGATTATCTCTTCTCTTTTATAATATTACTTCCAAGTCTTAAAATTAATCCTGTCTGAAAGAATATCAGCTTTTAGATCATGTTTATAGACTTTAACTCTTCTCCTCTGTATCAGATGACACACATATTGGTGTAAATAAAACAGTTTATTCTCAGGAATAGTTTTCTAACTTGAAATGAGAGACTAAAAAAAAATAGCATTTTAAAAAGCACATTTCAAGGCAGAGGGTTTTGAAAATTCAGCAGTTGTGGATTTTTAAGACCTTTATATCACCTTTCTTACTTAAATTCCATTGGCCTCCATGAATGAAATCAGTGGTATAACTTGGGCATAAACAAATACTCCTAGTATAGATCAATATATTCAATATGTTTCATGATTTCTGCAAGGCTATGCTGGCCAAGAAATCAAGAGATCAATGCAGTAAGAGCTGTTATTCAGAAGTGAAGCTATGTATTATCAAGAATGTAGACTATATAGAAATGACTAGTAAACATGTCTTGGACTCTGCTATATGGAGTAGGGTATTTATTCTGGTGTTGTTAAAATAATTTCAGTATTTTTAAGATTTTTTATTTATTTGACAGAGAGAAACACAGCCAGAGAGGGAACACAAGCAGGGGGAGTGAGAGAGGGAGCAGGGAGCCTGATGTGGGACTCGATCCCGGGTCTCTGAGATCATGACCGAGCCCAAGGCAGTCGCTCAACCAACTGAGCCACCCAGGCGACCAAAATAATTTCAAATTCTTATTACTTTCAGACCCCTACAAAACAGATGTTAGGTTAAATGAGTAGGGAAAACAACTTTGTTTCCAATTTATCTTTTTATTTACTTATTTATTAATGCTTTATTTATTTATTTATTTATTTATTTATTTATTTATTTATTTATTTATTTAAGATTTTCTTTATTTGACAGAGAGAAGCACAGTCAGAGAGGGAACACAAGCAGGGGGAGTGAGAGAGGGAGCAGCAGGCTTCCCGCCGAGCAGGGAGCCCGATATGGGACTCTATCCTGGGTCTCCGGGATCATGACCTGAGCTGAAGGCAGTCGCTTAACCAACTGAGCCACCCAGGCGCCCCAACTTATTTATTAATGTTTTAGATTTGAGTATATTGACACACAATGTTACATTAGTCTCAGGTGTATATCATAGTGTACCAACTTCTCTGTATGTTATGCTACACTCACAAGTGCAATTACCATCTGTCACCATACAACATTGTTACAATATCATTGATTATATTCCCTATGCCCTTTTATTCCCATGATTTATTCATGCCATAACTAAAAGCCTGTATCTCCCACTCCTCTTCACACATTTTGCCTATTTCTTTACCCCTCTTCCCTCTGGCAGTAATCAGTTTGTTCACTTTATAGGTCTGATTCTATTTTTTTTTAATGTTTATTTATTCATTTTGTTTTGTTTTTTTTTTTTTTTTTTTTTTTTTTTTTTTTTTTTTTTTTTTTTTTTTTTTAGGTTTCACATGTGAGTGAAATCTTATGGTATTTATCTTCTCAGTCTGATTTATTTCATTTAGGATGATACCTTCTAGGTTCATACATGTTGTCACAAATGGCAAAAATTTCCTCCTATTCCATGGCTATATAATATCCGTGTGTGTGTGTGTGTGTGTGTGTGCACGTTCCACATCTTTTTTTTTTTTTTAAACATCTTATTTATTTATTTGATAGAAACACAGCTAGACTGGGAACAGAAGCAGGGGCAGTGAGAGAGGGAGAAGCAGGCTCTCCATGGAGCAGGGACCCTGATGCGGGGCTCGATCCCAGGATCCTGAGATCAGGACCTGAACCAAAGGCAGACACTTAATGACTGAGCCGGCCAGGTGCCCCATCAGGATCCATTTTTTCTTCTTTTTTTTTATTGTTACTAAAATTTTTTTTTCCAGTGTTTCAAGATTCATTCCCCATTCCGCACACCCAGTGCTCCACGCTTTAGGTGTCCCAGTACGCACCACCAGGCTCTCCCATCCCTCCACCCCCCTCCCTCCAAGTCCCTCAGTTTGTTTCTGTGTCCAAAGTCTCTGTTGTTTCGTTTCCCTCCCTAGATTACCCTAGTTCCCATTTGCTTTCCTTCTCCCACTGTCCTCCAGTTTGCCCCTCAGGCACCGCAAGTAAGTGAGACCATGCGATACTTGACTTTCTCTTCTTGGCTTATTTCACTCAGCATAATCTCTTCCAGTCCAGTCCATGTTGCTACAAAAGTTGGGTATTCATCCTTTCTGACGGAGGCATAGTACTCCATTGTATATATGTACCACATCTTCTTTATCCATTCATCTGTTGATGGGCACCTTGGCTCTT
>PITA01003044.1:0-146813 GCA_004023965.1 Spilogale gracilis | reverse complement strand
CATATTTGTTATACAGAACTTCAACCATAATATAGTAGTTTTTCACTTCTCATATCCCAGTGACATGATCTTACTTTCCAATTGCATCGTGTTTCTAGATCCACGCCTGCACGGTTTAGAAGCCAAAGACATAGAATTACAAGCAGAACTCTAGCCACAGAGTCAAGATCTTAGTTTACTTTCTCTTCTTTCTTTCTTTTAAAAAGATTTCTGAGTATATTTAAATATTGTTATCTTGCTAGAGAAGGGGTTCTTTGATTGGATCAAGGTTCACTATTGTTATTGGTATTGCTATTGAGTGGGGCAGCTTTTCACTTCTTTTTCATGATTTCAGTGCTACACATTTCATATCTGCAGAATGCTAGGCTAACCTCTGAATGCGCCTCTGTGGCCCAAAGGTCTTTTAACATGTTCTGAACCTGTATGTTTCCAAACTTTTTTATTCCTATGAAGATAAAATGCAGCTACAAGAGTGCACACATCTACATCCACAGCTAATTACACTCCTAAGGACTCTTCATTGTCTTCCATTTACGCATAATTAAATCCCCTTGCTCCTTATCTGCTTCTGTAAGCTTTAACATAGAATACAGAGAAGAGCAAAACAATGAATGCCACCCTACCCCCACCACACACAGCCCCCAAACCTGCTGGGTTTAAAGGAAAATCCCTCATTTGCTCTAGTTGTCTATGCCAGGTACTTTGCAGTGAAACACCCCTACAGCGTGTTCCAGCGGGTTCTCATTTGGGGAAAGAGAATGTTACAGAGGGGCAACGGCACTTCCCATGCCTGTTCCTGAGCCATTTTAAAGAGAGTAAAACATCCAGGAAAATGTTCAATGGATTTTATAGCAAAGCATCATGGTGCTGTTATCAGCTTCCTTGCGGGAAATGGTAATATGCATTCATATAAACACAATGGGGTTGAACATCACCTCATATCCATTCAGATGCCTCCCAGTACCCAGGCAACTCACACACAAATGCCTGTTTGCTTGCCCCATAGCTTTCAGCAACCAAGGCTCCCCAACCCTCACAGCCCCTGCTGCTGCCCAGCAACTCAAGGAGCAACTAAACCTTTCTTTTGGAAACAGTCTCACTCTTACCACTGGCTGGAAATTTGTTCAATTTTCATTCTTATCTAGAATATTGGCAGAAGATGATGGTAAAGGTTGCCTTCTTCAATTTTTTAACCCCATAAATTCATAAGAACAACAGCTATTTTCTCATTTTCCTCCCAAATCTCAGAAAAACAAGGCAAATGGGACAAAAAACAAAACCAAAGCAAACTATAGGATGGCAACAAAGAAGCACTATGGTGTGAGTGTGATGGACAAGGAGAGGAAACAGATTCAGATGCACAATTAAAATCCTCATTTGATAATGTAGTGGTTTAAACATCCACAGGGAAGTTAAAAAAAAAAAAAGACACTACTGCTCAATATCTTAGCTTGTTCAGATAATTGGGCAGAATACTCAGCTGTGGGTGTATGACCTTCATATGGCTATGGTGGGCTGATTTTCAGACCATGATTCCAATTATTGGTAGGCTAGTCCCGCTTATTTCACTACCAAGTTAATCTGAACAACAAACAGTAATTGACTGTAGAGACTAATCTTGACACACTGACTTACTGAACAAACTGTCATGGTCTGTAAAAGGAATATTAGCTACATCTGACCTAATATTCATCAGGAATTTTGGAGAAAATCATATGAAGTCAGTTAAATGCAGAATCTATCATACATATGTTAAGTAACACTGCAACTAGAATCTTGCAAATGGAAGGAATTTGAGATACTGATATTCCAATCCTCATAGCATCCTGGCTGATGTCGTGGTTAATCAAAAAAGAAAACATATAGAAAGATGGTCTTGAGCCTGGAATAAACCCATATCATTGTAACAGCTGGGTTCTGAATCACACCTCATGGACTCTGACTGCCTTGGTTGACCAGTGCTTTATATGTGTTAATTTTTTATATCATATATACCTAAACTCAAAAAAGTAGATACTGACAGTGTCTGGTGTGTTGATTAATTAATTAATTAATCAATCATTTATTGCACAATTACAATTTTCTCTAGCATTGACTACATAAAGATGAAAAGTTGCCATTTTGACCTTTAAGGAGTTCAGATGTCATTAAGGGAATGAAGAATATACATAAATTGTTTGATTATGGCTGATAGCTGTTTTAATCGACTTGTATAAAAGGTACAGGGATATCCTAAAGGAAGAGATGAATACTTCCCAGGGCAGAGGATAGAGAGAGGATTCAGATAGGATCCATAACCAGGTACATAATTAAGATAGGTATTGAAATATAAGAGTTGGACATATTTAGGAAGAGGAGGAGAATTGCATGTGCAGAGAGAAAGAGTCAAGAAATATCTCAGCATGTTCAGATAACTATAATTTTTTAAAAAGCAAACATAAAGGGAAAAAAGATAGGAAATAAAGTTATATAGGTTGAGGAGATTGAATAACATGGAAAAGTTTAGATTGTATCTTCGATGAGAAGAAAGCACTAAATAAATGTATTTGACTCCTTTTTTTCCAAGAAGAGTTTCCTAGGGTATAGTGCTACCTAGGCCATTCCTAGGAAGATAAGGAATTCTCAGAGGCAAAGTCAAGGCCTCAACATCCCTCATTTTCTCATCTTCTTTATAAATGTGAAACCAAGTTAATTTTTACATCAAAGAAGGTCATGCAGGCAAAAACCACAACCAGAGCAATTGAAAAATTATACAAGAAGAGAAGAACAATTTCCCCTCGTGTGGAGTAATGAGGCTGGTCATAAGGGCCAGTTTGTATGAATACAAGTTTCAGATGAGTACAGGCACTAGTTAGCCATTGATCGCCTCTGTCATTGGCGCCCAGGGACCTCTCTTTAACTGTCCAGCTGAGGGAGCAACTTTGAACATTGTTTGTTTCTTCTTATGTACTCAGAAATAGATTGTTAGATTGACTGTCAAACATAATCCCAGTTCCCTAACATATAAGCCAGTGATCCTTTTGAATTAAGAAAAAGAAGGGGGGAAAAAAAGAACTCGAAAACATCATATAAAATTTTAAACATTTTTCCCCAAGAAATGAAGTGAAAATTGGAAGCCAAGAAAGTAATGGCTGCAAAATCCTGTTTTAATTCTGAATATTTCAGCCCAAGCCACAGGAGGAAGAGATGAGATATAGGCTAATTCAAGGTGGGGAGTCTTTTAGAAGACTACTCCATAAAGTTAGGAACCTGAAGGGCTCCACCCACTGCACAAAAGGAGAACTTAAGAAACTTGTCTGTTTTGACCTTGGCCTCATAGATGGGAAAGTATCCTTTGAGAATTTATAATCATAAGCCAGCTTTCTCATATTTGGTTATGAACCCCACTTCCATGACTATAAGTAATTGTAATTCATCTGTGGAAGAATGCTACTTTTACTAAGGACTAGAGAATTCCCACAGATAATATTCCAAGGAAAATGAGAAGCTCATACTAAAAGAAAAAAAATTATCATCTATCTATCTCAACATGTTTTATCAGTTAAAAATAGAAGAAACAACAAAGAGTAGAATCAGACTCATCAAGACTTCAGATATAATTATCAAACAAAAATATAAACTAAATGAACTGTGTTTAATATATTTAAACAAAGAAGAGATGTTTAAAAATAAGAACAAGACATAAGAGATTATATATTATTAACTATATTTGGAGTAAATGGAACTTGGAGAAATGAAATAAAATATTTGAAAATAAAAACTCAGTAGGTGGGGCACATGGGTGGCTCAGTCATATGCATCTGCCTTCGGCTCAGGTCATGATCCCAGGGCCCTGACATCAAGCCCCACATTGGGCTCCCTGCTCAGCAGGAAGCTTGCTTCTCCCTCTCCCTTTTCCACTCCCCCTGCTTGTGTTCTCTCTTTCACTGTGCCCTTCTCTGTCATATAAATAAAAAACCTTAAAAAAACCCCAAACTCAATAGGTACATTAATAGAAACTTAGACACTACTAAAGGGAAAATTAGAAACATGGAAAATAGACAAACTTTTTTTTCTTTTTGAAACCTGTAATACAGCTCAGAGAGAGAGAGACAAATAATAAATATGAGAGTCAAGAGTCATGGAGGATAGAGTAAAAAATTTAACATAGATGAAATCTCAAGAAGATATAGTAGAAGGAGAAAGATACTAACTTGGAAGATAGTGTGGCTGAAAAGAAAAAAGCACCACAGATTTGTTGAAAGACAAAAATCCTTAGGTCAAGGAATTCCAGTGAATTCCAAGCGATATAAATGTTCAGATGCCTTCTGGGTTTCAGACCAACATCTTCACATTCAGACATCTTAAATAGCATTTGCAAACACTAAGAAATCCAAAATACCCAACTTGTTATAACTACAATATATCTTTTGCATTTAATTTGTTCTTACAGTAGTAATATGGTGATTCTTAAAATTATTAAGAAAGAGCACTTAAATGCTTAGAGTCCAGGAAACTAGAAGTTAGATAACAAAGGCCAGAGTTCCAGAAGACCCTTACAAAATCTCAAAAGAGGAAAATAGAATTATTTGAACAGATTTCTTTCCATCCTTAAGAAGAGCACATTTTCTGTTGCCAATGGCCTGCTTGATTTTTCCTTCCTACTTTGTTTTGCTGGTCAACATGGAAATGACAATATGTTGTCCTAAGCAGTTTTACAAGATTGATCAGGCAAGACTAATATAGACTTTCATCCCTAATCATTCACTCTCACAGAAAATTGAAGCTAGAAAAAGCAAAATTGGTAAATGTGTCCTTTTGGGTTCCAAGTAAACAAGGATTTGAAGATGGGAGGCAAAAGGATCTTTCATTTGTGGCACAGACCGAATCACTCCTTAAAAGAAAAACCTGATATGGGTGTCTTCAGACAATGTTAATTTCCTTAAGGTAACTAGATATTTGCTATAGAGAAGAAATTAAGTACCAAATACTTTTTTTTTTTCATTGTGCAAGTTGGGAGGAATGGAAGAATAGAACAATTAGTTGGAATTGTTGATGGATGATTTTTTATAAAATGATATATATTTTGGTATTTCCAAGTTTAAAAAAAGTAAATTCCATATTCTGGTTATTTGGGTTCACTCAGTACTTTTCATTCTAAAGCATGCCTGGTTCTTAACAGAGTCAAACAAGGCTTGCTGTGTTCATATGTATCTCTCTTCCTTTATACTTATCCTTAAACTTTCCATCACTCATCCCATCACATTCTTCTTGACTTTTCCAGCCCACACAGATTTAATGTTCTAAATTTCTATAGCACACATCTTCTATTTTTTTTTTGCCTACATTACAACTTATTTTTGCACCTTATTCACTTTGAGTACATTTCATATATAAAATCTTTCACATTATTTGAGGTCAAAGAACTTGAACACTGGTTCAGACATTCTATAGTGCCTAGGAAGGGGCTGTACTTCAGGAAGTACTCTGTGCTGTCTCATATTGTGTAGCAATGATTTATTGAATAAGTTTTACTTTGTTTTCAGAATGAATGCATGATATAAATAAGAGATCCAGTTCTATGAATCTTCATATTCCTTAAGCTGAAAATTACTACTGTTAAATGATCTTCAACCCAAATGTTTTTTCTTTGAATTTTGACTTTCTGTTTAAAAGTTATTAAAAATAAACAATCTCTGCCATCAACAAATGGACACTTTAATGAAGCAATATCACCAGTACATACATGTAGAACATAAGGGCAGTCTACTTTAGAGCCAATAGATAATCCAAAAGGAATAGTTTAAAAGTAAAATGGGTTTAAAAAGTTTTTTTTTCAGTTTCACATTTGACAAATATGAACTAGTGTTACCCAATGTTGCCCATAATTAAAGTAAATGAGAGGGCAAAAGCAATTATTTGGTTCATCAAATGATTGATTACACCATTTTGAAGTCACCAAGTACAGGATTAAATTTTCTCTGAAATTGTCAGAGTTGTATAATGAAGGAGCAGGGAAGTTAGGGATGGATGAACCAAAACCTCTTTCTATTTTAACAAACATGTATTAAAACACAAGGTACATCAATTCCTAGTTACTTATTTGGGAGAAATTGCTTAATGTTTTTGAGTTTTTGTTTCCTCATCTCTAAAATGTTAATAATAATTATTATTTTGCAGAATTGTTTTGGAGATTAAGTAACTTTTGAAAGTAAAGGTCTCATCACTACCTGTACATAGTAGACACTTAATACCTTCATCACCACACAAATGAGCCATCTTTCTTGAAACAGATTATAAAGTAAATGTGGTCCCTTCCTTTTCCATTGCATGTGTCAATCATGGTGACTTCCATTGCCACAGCTTCTTCTGAGAAAGCTGATCTGCCCTCAAATCTTTTTGAGGGAGGAGACCCAGCCAACCATGTTTTGTACGACACCCTGAATATAGCTTTTTAGATGGGCTATGGCCCCCAGACTCAAAGGCAGCTAATCCTTAGGTTATTTGATGATGCATGAGTAGCCTTATATGAATTATCTGTCCAAAGGTGAATAAGCTGGGCAACTAGATTCTTGCATTCAGAATGTAGAATGGAAAAACACAGGGGGAAAGAGTCAATTAGTTCTAAAAGTCCTTCTACAGCATGTGGTTCATTAGAGTAGGGAATGAGGAATTTTGAAAAAACTTGTATTAAGAGTAAGCCAAAGACGAAGGAAGTAGAATCTATAACCAAAGAGACACAGAAAAAGAGAGAATAAAAATTAAGAGGTCAAGCTAAAGAAGCAAGAAACCGAAGGAAAAGTAAGAAGATAAGAAATACAGAAAGAAGCAACGACTGATAGAATAGCCAAATGGAAAACTAGATGAAGATCTACCACAAATTCTTGCCCTTGTGATTCCTAGACATGCTATGACCAGGATTCCTCCACCTGAGAGTTCCAGCCTCAAAGACTTCTTTCTTTCTATGGAGTTCCAGGATAGTAAATTATGTACACTTCTTCCTCCCTTCTTCCCCACCCTACTATCCCTTGAGCTAGTGTTTCTTTAACAAACTAACACTTTCAGTGTGACTGAAATGTAACTAAATGCCTTTGAAACATTTGAGGCAATTGAGGAAGATCTATGTAGCAAATAAATGATTTAAACTAACAAAGGTATGTCATCATTAGATTAATTTCTTCCCCTGGCCCACATGGTGCATGCATGACCAACTTCATGAGATTACTTATGTTGTCCCTCCATATGGAAAATGTACTTTTTCACTCCTATCCAACTATTTAAATCCTATCTATTTATAAAATGTCCAGTTGAAGCTTCCTATTTTCCTGCACATTCTGCCTATACAAATATCTCTTAACTAAATTCCTAGACCACATTTTCATGCTTAATGCTACCGTATGTTATGTCTAGTTAGTTAATGCATTGTCATTTTACCTATTGTAGGTGTATATGTAATCCACCCTCCAAAAAAATACAAGTTTGTTGAATGCAGGAACTGGGGTTGATGCATTTTTAAAATTTGCTTCACCTTTATCACACAATATCCCCAAAGAAGCAGTGAAAAAAAAATGAATGAATAAACAAAAATCAAGTGAACAAAAGAATGAATAAATTTAGTGTGGCCAAAGGCTTATATAAAATTCCTCAGAGGATCCATATAGAAAAGTTTCCTATTTTTTAATGACGAAAACAGTAGCATTTGTACATTAATTCCTTTGAGATTGGATTCTTCAATTTATCCTACGGAGGCTGTTACAATTATGTTTATCACCATTTAAAAAAGCATTATGTGCAAAAAGATCTATTTTAGATGCTAGATCGTAATAATTGCAGCCCATTAGACAAATGCAAGAGTCTTTTCAATATCCAATGCATCTGATTGTGTTAAAAAAGAGGTCACAGGAACTGAAGTACTATGGCAGGTCAGCGAACAAGATGGGGCAGAAGAGGCTTTGGCACAAACTGACATTCAGTTGGAATTGTTTGTTTTCTTTTTTTTATTTTTAATTTCAGGGGAAAAGAATCTTTCATCTCTTCTGTACACTTGAACAGCAGGTGGTCAGACACTGAATTTTTTCAGGAGAGTGAATGTGTAAGTCACTTGGAAGAAGTTCAAACATCATGTATATTACTGATGTTGACAAGTCTAACTGCAGGACACGGGGGAAGCAATCCTAACTGGGGTAGAGCTGGCATTTTCAGGGTATGTTTTTAAAAATATAAATGCTCTGACATTGATCTAAAACCCTAGCTCCTGAGGGCTTTGGTGTGTAACTGTGATGTGTGAGGCCAGGCATATACAGAAGCTGGGATGGAAGATTTCGCTCGAATAAAATTGGATGCAGCTTATATGTTCTGCCACTTCTCAGATCAACTGCAGCTTCTTGAGTTGGAAAACACCAGATTTGCTATTCATTGTTTTTTCCCTCCTCTTTTTGTTCCCATTGCTGCCTCTGCATTTCCAGGGCCTATAAAAGTGAAACGTGTTTCAGGACCATAATGAGTAGTTTTGAAAAGCATTCAGTTGAGTTTAATGTTGTTCTACTAAGTTTCTTGTAGCATGGGTCCATGGTGTATGTGTGTGAATGTGTGTGTATAGGTGTGAAGCCAATTCATCTGCAGATGCTACATTCATTTGTTTCTCAATAGATATATCAGCCCAGTCCAAAAATAATTGTTAAGGTCATTCGATATGAACATAGGAGTTAAAGTTCTAGAAAAAGAGGGGTGCTGGTGTGAAGTTAACTAAATTTGTTGTAAGAAAAAATATTTGTTGTAAGGACTTTGAGGGATACAGGAAAGACTGTGTGGACCACAGTTATGAAAAAAAAAGGGCTGTCTTGTGTGTGTGGGGGGGTGTAGTTTTTATCCATATTTATTTTAATATCTTAGTTTCCCTAAAAATGGCTTCTCATAGAGAAGACATTTTATATATTTTTGTAATACTAATATAAAGAGATAAAATAAATTATAAAGATGTGGACATGTTCAAATTGCCTTTTCAAGCAAAACAAAACAAAACAAAACAAAAAACGTAAGTTTTTCACTCTGGAAGGTTTTGATGGTCATGATCAAATTTCTCAATAGCTCTAACTGAAGATGGAGCCTGATAACCTCTGCAAATTTCAAACAAAGTTACTGGCTAGGATAGAATAGCAGAAATTCTCATGGTGAGTCAGAGCCATGGACTCAAGAGACAAACTTCACTTTCTTACTTGGCTGTCATAACTTTTTCTCCCTTTCGTTCGTTCGTTCGTTCGTTCCTTCCTTCCTTCCACGCTTCCTCCCTTCATCCCTCCCTGGGAACAGTGCTCAGAAACCCTGATGCTCCAGTTGTTCAAAAATGAGATCACTGAAAGGGGCCTGACATTCCATTCAATCTCAATTCAGTTTGAAGGCAGGTTAACTTTGGGAGTGTGAATGAGCAGTATGGAACATTGCTCTTGTTTTGGGACATATTAGAGGTGAGCAGTTCTGATAAGGCCCATGGAACTTAGAGTTAGTAGAGGAGTATAGCTCAACAAATGCACATTCATACACAAGAGAAAATCAGGAAATGAAAGTGCTATAAAATATTAAAAGAAAGTGATGTGCTAGTTTGGTGGATCTCAAATATTTGTGTGCACACAAATCAATCAGGGATCTTGTTACAATACAGAGCCTGATTTAGTAGTCTTGGGTGGGACTCAAGACTCTGCATTTCTAACAAGATTCTAGGTGATGAAAAAAAAAAAAAAAAAAAAAAAAGATTCTAGGTGATGCCAGGGCTGCAGGTTCATGCCCCATGCTTTGAATAGCAAGTCAATAGCTATTTATTAGCAACAGTTTTAGATTGTGCAGTAATGACAGGCTTTTCTGATGAGGCTAAGTGGAGGAACCATTCACTGAAGATCTGTTGGAAGAACATTCTAGGCAGAGGAAGGAGTTATTTTAAAGGCTTTGAGAGAGAAGAGAGATTGGTAAATTAAAGGAATGGAAAGCAAGCCTTTATGTCTTGATGAATAGATAAAGAAGATTATATATATATATATATATATATATATATATATATATATATATAAAACGGGATACTATGCAGCCATCAAAAACCCCTGAAATATTGCCATTTGCAATGACATGGATGGAACTAGAGGGGGTATGCTAAGCAAAATAAATCAGTCAGAGAAAGATAATTATCATATGATCTTTCTGATATGAGGAATTTGAGAGACAGGGCAGGGGTTTATGAAGGGAAGGAAATAATAAAACAAGATGGTACCGGGGAGGAAGACAAACCAGAAGAGACTCTTGATCTCAGGAAACAAACTGAGGGTTGCTGGAGGGAAGGAGGGAGGGATAGGGTGGCTGGGTGACGACAGACATTGGGGACATATGTGCTATAATGAGTGCTGTGAACTGTGTAAGACTGATGATTCACAGACCTATACCCATGAAACATGAAACAAATAATATATTATATGTTAATAAAAAAGAAAAAAAGAAAAAAGAAAAAAAGAAAGAAAGAAAAAAAAGAAAGCGTTTGTGTCTTAAACATAGTGAGTTGAGGGGAGTGAGAAAAAGAGTTAGTCATGTCATGAAACCCAGGGTAAAGAATTAGATTTTATTCTCAGCAGTAAGTGAAGTCATTGTAGAGTTTAAGCCAAGATCTACATTACATTCCCTGAGACTATTCTGATATACGGGTGGAGAAAGGAGCATAAAGTAGAAACAAAGAGGTCCATTGAAGTCTACTGGAGTTGTCCAGATGAGAAATAATGTTGGATAAGATCATGATGATAGCAATGGGGCTAGAAAAATAGGTAGATTAAGAAAATGTTTTGCTTTTGTTTCTACTTTTTGATTGATTGATTGTGAGAGGTAAAGGAGAGAAAGGGAGTAAAAATTTCTTTCAGTTTGTTAGCTAGAGTTGGTGAGTAGATGGTAGTCCCCCAAGGAGACTCTTGGAAGCAGAATTTGGAGAGTAAGTCAAAAGTTCCACTTAACCCATGATTTAAAAAAAAAAAAAAATGTCCAGGAGGCAAAGTAAGTCCTGAGTAAAGGTGTAAAACAGAGATACAGTTGGGAATTTCAGCATTTAAATGGTACTGGTTACAACTATTTAGGGAAAAAGTATAGACAACAAAAAGAGACCTCAGGCCTTAAACTTTATACCTTCTACCATTTAATGTTTACAACCAGAGTGGGAAAAGCTATCCAAGTACATTGAAATTATGTGCCAATTGGGTTAAAATAAAAACTGTGAGTGTGCCATGTTGAAACCAAGATAAAAAAGTAGTTTTCCAAGTGCTAAGTTGTCTATGTAGCTGAATAATTCTATATAAGCATGAGACTTGGAAATGTGAAGTTGGATTGTGATGATCATATGCATATATGTATATGTACTATGAAGGATTAACATGAGAATTAGAGATAATCAATATAAAAGGATGAGAAATAGAAAGGCAGAGAACTATTGAGGGTCCTGTATAAAGTCACAACACAACAGTATTGGAGGCCAGCACTTCTTTTTTTGTTTGTTTGTTTTGTTTTTTAAGATTTTATTTATTTATTTATTATTTTTTTATTGTTACTTAAAGTTTTTTTTCCAGTGTTCCAAGATTCATTCCCCATTCCCCACGCCCAGTGCTCCACGCATTAGGTGTCCCCAGTACTCACCACCAGGCTCTCCCATCCCCCCACCCCCTTCCTCCAAGTCCCTCAGTTTGTTCTGTGTCCAAAGTCTCTGTTGTTTCATTTCTCTCCCTGGATTACCCTACTTCCCATTTACTTTCCTTCTCCTACTGTCCTCCAGGTTACCCCTCATGCACTGCAAGTAAGTGAAACCATGTGATAGTTGACTTTCTCTACTTGGCTTATTTCACTCAGCATCATCTACTCCAATCCCGCACTTCTAACCAATTCTCTCTGATCCCAGAAAGTCTATTCTTTCCACTTTGACTCTGTGCTTCGGGATCATACCACCCAGCCTTTCACACTGGGTGGAAAAGTGTGCTTCAGCCATAGGCACTGGGTGCATGTGCACAGTTTCTCATAGCTATGTCAAAGCATAGCTTTAAAAATAGGAAGGTAGGAAAAAAGGAAGGAAGAGAGAGAAAGGATAATGAATGGAATCCTGGGTCTAAGTTGTACATAATTGTCTTAATTCTAAAGGCTCAGTGAATTAAGCCTTTCTAAGTGCCTTTAAATCCATCCCTCTCCAAGTAAAATCCAGGTGCTCATCTCCTCTGTCAATTTTGCAGCAATCTCATTTATGTCTGGTGGACCTCACTTACCTGAAGAAAAATCCTAAATCATCCCCTTCCCTTTCATTGTGTATTTCATTATATAAGCTCAAAATCCTTTAAAAAGAACTCTCTGCATTTTGGAGAAAATCGAAAGACATTTGTCTGGAGCTTGGTTATTTTGGCCACTATGCTATTTGTCTTCTTACCACCAACATGCATGCAACTTGAGGCAAGTCTTATTTCAGGAATTAGGTTTTTTTCTTAATAGTTTCTTTTCCAGAAATCTCTCCCTATTCCTATCTGGATATTCAAATTACACCTTATTCAAGTCTCCACTTGAATACCCCTTTGCAGGAAGCCTTACCTGGCCAAACCAAGTCAAACTATTGTTTTATTTCCTGGAATTAACATAATGCATGATACTGCTGTCATTTAGTATGCTAATAACTCCATTTTTCTGTTAATTCCACTGAATATGTACTCAGTAAGCTCTTTTGACTCTCAGTTAATACTCATTGCTGTGTTAGGGCCAGGCAGATCACGAAAGCTCACCAGCATCCTTGGAAATACTACGGAATTCCTGCAACTGATATGTTTTAGAGAGCAAGCAAAAACATAGTATTCATTTTAAATGTATGAAGACTGATGTGCTAAATGACATATCATCAACCATCCTGATGTACAGGATAGACAGTGAACATGTACAGGTCAACTAGGGAGGGTAGAATCAGAGACCTTTCCCCCCTAGCTTTCTGGGACTTCCCTTGATCTCTGGCATTGTTTGCCTGCTGATTAGTAATGTGTCTCTAGGTACATTAATGTGGATGTGTTTGACAATAAGTCAATGATTCTTTTTGACACAACTTTAATAGTACTGAAGAAGTGATTGTAAGACAATGCCTTTTAATGGGATATAGATATAAGTGACCTGCTTTTTATGACAAAGGTCAATGGTATTGATGGGTAGTGTAGAGAAGATAATTTCCTTGGCATGGTAGGAGACAACCTGCATGATTCATGATTCATGAAGGCATCTCGCTCTTTTTCTCTTTCTTTCCTTTTTTTTTCAATCTCTCCGACAAGGAGGAAACAAGAGCACCCCTGCCAGTTCCTTCCAGATGCCACTTTATTTGAAATAAGGAAAAGGTAATATCCCACAATGAAATGAGTCATTGCTCAACAATTGATGGTAACCTCTAGCGGCCGAGGCCTTCAGAATTTGACAATCATATATGGAATGAGTTTTCTTTTATTATGAAGGAAGTGGATATGTACCATTCCAATGGGACATACAAGCAGTCAAGGAGCAAAGGCTGAGTGACAGAAACTTGGAAGAGGGCAGATGGTACAGATGAAGGCAAGAACACATCCATATATGTCTACATGTTAGTTGCAAGTCAAGCAATAAAGTACAAGAATCAACTTTGCAAAATTACACTTTGTTGAAAGGTCATAGGCAGGCAGAATGAAGGGCACTCTGTGCACAAAGAGTTGCTTCTGGAAGCAGATCCGGCTGGCCTTGGGCTGAATTGGAACCTCTGGTTAATTGTCGGTCAGGCAGAGAACATTGTGGATCCTTCTAGACAGTGCCCATAGCACGGCAAAGAAAGTCTCAACAGAGATTCCTTAGCCAGAGCTTTATACTCCTGCACCTTATTGAATCTGAGTTTCCTATGGTGGGGGAAGAGACAGGAAAGAGGGAAGAGTGTGAAGAAGACAGAACAAAGAGAGGGAAAGTGCAAGGTAAAAGGGAAAGAGAGGAGGAGTGACAAGGAGGTAAGGAACAAGATAAAAGGCAGAGAGAATAGAATGTACATGGTAAGTATACTGGAAACTAAATAGTCCTGCTGTCTTACCTTTCCCATCAGAGCTCTCTTAAGCCTCATTAAGGTAGTTTCACCAATGACATATTTCAGAAAGGATGCATGTCCCACTCTGCCTCCTATACTTGATTCTCTCTTTGTCCATCAGTACATTTCAGGGTTGGCTTATTTTGGAAATATTTGGCTACTCCCATGTATAAGTCCCTCCAATCATCTGTCCTCTCTTGGATTTTTATTCCAAACTGAGCCATATTTTCTCAGCTGATTAATGCCCCTTTTCACCATCCCAGTGCATGTTTGCTTTCCAAACTTTTCTCCATGGGTTGTGGATGTCCTATCCAATAGTAAACAGGCCAGGGGGATGACTAAAATTGCTGGTTGGGGTCGGTCACTATGAAGAGCAATATTATATAGGAAGGTAAGATGTTATAAGCCTTAACACTCAGTGTTTGTCCTTTTTTCTTGGGGGAAGGATAGAGCTTTGTCACTGTTCAAATGGTGTCAGTGTCACTCATTCAACTCACTCATTCTTCAATTCCTTAACATTTTCATCTCAGTGAATAACTGCATTCATTTCAACTACCCATTCCCAAGGCTAGAATGTAGACTTTGTCAATAAAACCAAAACCAAACAAAACTAACTAATCTGCTGCTTGCCCTTGTGAATCATGGAACTCTATCCCATCCCAGTTCATTGTTTTTAAGCCCTTGTCCTTGATCATCATCACAAACGTGCCTAAATTCCAATGTTGCTCATACTCTGTCATGTTCCCCTGGTTAGATCTCTGCTATCATCCTGTCTCTTTGCTCCTTATCATTCAGTCTGGCTTCTGTTGTCCAACATATCAATACTGCTGTCCATCCAAGACTTCTCCTCTAGCTCATTTCTAAATAGTATTGGAAAAAATCACTCAGTATCATATGAATATGATATGAATATCCAGCCACAACTAAAACCTTTGTGCTGCTAGATAATGGTGATTTTCTAGGATTGTTTCAAAATATCTCTTCTGACACATACAGTCTGCTCCACTCCATCCTTGGCTCCACAGGCTATACCACAGAGAAAATAGAAGATATTCATTAGGAATACCATCTACTTTGAATGCTTATATACAAAATAGTCTTCTATTATTTCATCTCTTCTATTTGAAAGGGTTCCTACCCCCACCTAGAGCTTAATCCTCACTGTATGCATCGGACCCTATACTCTCAACCTTCTTTTACTATGCCTTCTCTTAAATTGCTTCCTATTGACACCTGACCCCAAGTACTTCTCATTGGGGTTTAAACATGATTAAAAACAAACAAAAGACTCATACAGATCCTTCCCTATCTCCACTCTACTGTAACGTTCATCTATATAACCTTACTTTAAAAAGATTTGTCAGCTTTCCTCACTTTGAAGTCCCTCTTCAACCCATTCTCTTTTGAATTCTAGTCCTATTATTTTGTGAACTAATCCTTGCCAAGGACTCTAACAGCACTGATGTTAAAGTCATCATCTGCTCTCTGATCATGTTCGTCACTAACCTCTCTGCAGGTATCAACTTTGACAACCACTGTGCTCTAGAAATCCTCTGCCTTGGCTTCCATAAAATTATGCTTCCTACATCTTTCATTACCCCTCTGGATGCTTCTGCTCAGGCTTCTTTGTACTTCCCTTCCTCCACCTAAACTATAAATGCTGATACTTCTCAGAATGCCAATATTTTCTAACTTCATCTTCTTCCATAGATCTCAATTTGGAAATCACTTCAAAGCCTCCACATATTGGGTTGTAAACCCTTTGAGATACCCTTTCAAAGTACCTCAAGCTTATTTCCTATTTGCATTTATTACAATGCTTGTACTGCTGACTTACAGGGTGGCATTCTCATGGTACTATGAACACTTCAGAAATAAGGATTGGCTTGGATTGGCTTACTTTTGCTCTTGTAACTTCAGTGCTGAATCCCATGCCTGACAAACCTTAGTCACACTACAAATACATGTTAAATAGTTGTGATGGCTTATTTTGGCTGTAACTGAAGAGATGAGTTTTCTGAAAATTTCAACTATCTGGCATAATAGTAGAATAATTGAAAATAATAAAATAAAATACTCCTACTTTATATTGGTAGGTTCAATAGGACTGGTAAGTCTCAATGGCAGTGTAATATAGGCTCTAAACTACCAAATTTGGTTCTCATCTTATCATTGTGCATGCTGTGTGATTCTGAATAAATAACTCAGATCTCCTGTGCTGTTTCTTCTTCTTTTCCATTTATCTATTTAACTAAGTAAACTACTTGGCTCAATTTTTCTTAAGAAAAGGGCTTGGGAAAAGGACTTTGTGATAACATATGTGTGCAATCATTTTAGGTTTTTACAGTAATTGTAGATTTCTGACAACATAAAACAAAGTACATTTCTACATGTATGTGTCTATATCTATATATAACTAGGTATAGGTCAATTGACATTTTGGTTGATGAAATGGTAGAAATCACTAATAATGATGATGTGAAAAACAGCACACATGAAGTTCTATTGCAGCACAGAGAAATGAACTGCTCAATTACTTTTTCTCTTTTTATATGAATGAAAAACTTAAATCTTATTGACCTTGTTTTTACGTTGCTCAAAAGTGATAATGATATTTCTACTAAAATATCTTGCCTTTCACAGGAGGCCTGCTTCTCCCTCTCTCACTCCCCCTGCTTGTGTTTCCTCTCTGGCTGTATTTCTCTCTGCTAAATGAATAAAATCTTTAAAAAAAAAAATCTTGCCTTTTATTTTAGGAAACTGGTCATTCAACAAACATTTTTAAAAAGATTTTATTTTTTATTATTTTTTTTGAGAGAGAGAGAGAGAGAGACAGAGATAGTGACAGAGATAGCAAGAGTGGGGAATAGAAGGAGAAGCTCTTCTCTCAGCTCAGTAGGGAGCTCCACACTGGGCTGGATCCCAGGATCCTGTGATCATGACCTGAGCTGAAGGTAGATACTTAACAGTCTGAGCCACTCAGTCACCCCTCAAAGAATATTTTAATTTGCTAAGAAATTTTAAGCCCATGTTGAGAGATCTCACATTTTCTTTAAGGATGGAAATATAAACAACAATAAATATTTGTGATTATTGTTTCTCCTTGTGCTAACAATAGATACCATTTTAATAGTTAAGTGATAAGCTTGCACGTGAGTCATGTCTAACACCATAGCAATTTTCCAAATATAAATTTTGGGTAATGGAATTGTTTTCTCCTACAAAAGAGAATGTTGATTCATGTGTTCAATAATACTTTCTTGTTTTCTTGCAAGATACCAAAAATTCATAGAATCACAGACTTTTTTTTTTAAGGATTTTATTTATTTGACAGAGAGAAACACAGCTTGAGAAGAAACACAAGCAGGGGGAGTGAGAGAGGGAGAAGCAAGCCCCCCCACCGAGCAGGGAGCCCGATGCGGGGCTCAATCTCATGACTCCCTGATCATGACCTGAGCCAAAGGCAGACGCGCAGTGACTGAGCCACCCAGGCACCCCAGACTCATGGACTCTTACAGCTGGAAAAGGCCTTGTGATTGTAGAGCCCTAATATGTCATATTACATATGAGAAAACTGTAAACTCACTTCCCTGTCTCCACTAAAGGAGGTAGAAAGGCTTTTCAGTTTCTTCTGCCACAGAAAAGTTTATTCCATACACCAAAGCCAGGACCTTCCACATTTTCTAATATCCCATTTTCCATCTACCTCACCTCCCCACCCCGCTCTTCCATACAAATGTTGAGCTTAGGAAGGCCCAACAAAGTGCAATGCCCTGCACTACAGAACTCTGTTCTGTAACTTGAAACACACTCATCCTCCATTGGAATTCTCTCGCTTTACTTACATATACCTTACTCTAAGATTCAGCTAAAAGGTTGTCTCTTCCAGGAAGATCTCCTGATCTGAAAGGCTGCAACAAGTGTTTTTTTCATTGTTTCCAATACCTTCTGATTTCTACCACAGTATGTATAGTATTGAATCTTTTTTTTTTTTTTTTTAAGATTTTATTTATTTGACAGAGAGAAACACAGCGAGAGAGGGAACACAAGCAGGGGGAGTGAGAGAGGGAGAAGCAGGCTTCCCGCCGAACAGGAAGCCCGATGTGGGACTCGATCCCGGGTTCCCGGGATCATGACCTGAGCTGAAGGCAGCTGCTTAACCAACTGAGCCACCCAGGCGTCCCTATAGTATTGAATCTTAATCATGGGCTTACTTTTCTGTTTGCCAGGTTACCAAGGCTCAGAACAGTCCTGGCTCATAGCTAGAATACAAGGAATATTCACCGTGTGAAAAGACAAATTAATGAATAGGAGCCAAGGACTCTCACATACTAAAACGAAAATATAAACAGAAACAGGGCAAGAAATGAAAAAATGAATCTACTGCTAATTTCTCTAGACAGCATTGAAAATTTATTTATGGTTAAATTTTATTTCACTTAACCACACACATAAACCCATGACTGCATACACACATATATACTTGAGAGGGCTTGAAAGGGAATAAACACATTCGACTAAAATTCTACCTAGGTGACTTATCCTCGATTCCTGCAGAAGATTCTTACTGGGTTTCTTAGAGCAAACACAATAAATGAGGGCCTTGATAGACACCATACTCTTCTGAGGATGCTGTGGATAAGCTGACCAAACACCAAAAACCACCATCAAAGCTTGTGCATGGAGGATGGGTGGGCTGCCCTTTCTGATGGAGGTTCAGCTGTGTCTGGGTCTTTGAAAATCACTTACTGTTCTTTGCTGGTGATCAAACAAAAACCTCTATCAATTTCTTTGAGAAAAAGCTACATGATCTAGCTGACAAAATGATGTATTTTATGAATAATAAATTTCTCAAGGGCTTCAGTCCACGTTATTTACTAGACAACCATAATTTGTAATGTTTACTTAAACACTGGCTCTCAACAAAACACTAAGAAGCACTTAGCATCTTGTCCCTGAGCAGTGTGCATCTGAAATCTGGACTTTTTAATCGCATTATGTGGAAAGAATTTTAGAACACTGCTACCCGTTCACTGCCAAGATTGCCGTATCTATAGTCAGAACCACACTCTGATGTCTGAAAAAGCATGCCAGTGGAAGTTGCAACTTTGGAATAAAGCAAAGTCTTCCAGAAACCACCTGCTTGGTGAGAATCCTCACCATGACTCCAAGAGAGAACATGACACATTTTATATATAAACAAGAAAGTCTCAGCTGGAATACTCTCTTTACCCTTGAGAGTCATATTTTTTTCATCATCTGATACAATTTACTGGTTGCTTTAGTATTTAAAATGAATTAAATGCTATTAAACCCCATTTTTAGGTAGTTTCATCACTACAGCCTAAGGGGATATAAAGCAAGGCACTTTCTCTGGCAGAAATCCAGATACTAATGGTGTTAAAATGCTTTCTTACTGTGTTTAAGTCAGTAGTTAGGTCAAGTAGACAAACATATTTTAGAATATGTTTAAATAAGCACTCCATTTAGTGTTGCTTTTCAACTCACACATTTTCTCTTCCTTATTCTCTTTCCTGGGTAATACAAAAAGTGACACAGTCACAGACATGATGGATTTGTGCTTGGACAAACTGAATTTTTCAGTTCGGCTCAGAATATCTGCATCTCATGGCAATGATGATGATCACAATGAGGACATTGAGGGGGCCAGTAGAATATTGCAGAGGACTAACAGGATGATAAGGGCAGCAAACCCTCACCATGTAGACAGGCATCAAGGAGGCATGTGTCCCTCGACACTTGACTACATCTCATTTGCAGAAGTAAGAAAACCGGCCACCAATTGTGCACATAAATTTAAGTTGTGTTTGGTCTATGAAGAAAATGAGTCTCGAATCTCATTTACAGTTACCATAGTTTTGGCAGAGAATGATATCACTAAAGCAACTTTACAAGGACAGTGGCATTTTAATCATAAGCATCTAACTATAAATGAAATTGCAATATATATTTTTGCAGAGACTGGAGAGACTCAAAACAGCAGGAAGTGAAGGCTGTAAGGAGAGATTTTTGTTGCTAAAATTATGCATGCCAAGTGGTACTTCTGGACAAAAATGGAGAGATAAGGCAATCTTAAGTTATGATGTAAAGTAAGCAAGGTGGCAAGTGAATGGAATAAAAACAAAGGAGCTCTTGGAGCCCGCCGAGTATGCCCAGAACAATGAATCATAATCATGTGAAAGAAAATAGAATAAAAAACAATGAAAATGAGCATTTGATGTGATTTTTATAAAATGGCGATGAGTTCTATGAGCTGAGGGCAATTTTGAGTAATTTTTTTTTTGACATGTTGCTATGCACCTAGCACCATGTTGGGCAAGGAATGAGGGCTCCATACATGACTATTCAGTAGAAACAATGTGTGTCCATATGGGTGGATGGGGATGGACATTGTCTATGCAACAGATAGTAGGATTTGGGAAGCAATAGGGCTATCCTAAGATAGAACGTTTTTAGGCCCACACTCTGTCTCACACAAATGCTCAAATGAAGTTGACATAGTCTGCTTCAACAAGGGGACATTGTTACAAGGATGTTGCCTACCAACAGGTCTTGGTCAGCATATGAACATGTCCTAATGATTCAGCCTTTTACCATGAAAATGGGTTGAGGACCAAACACAGGACGAAGTTCAGAAGTAGTTGCTTCGTTTAGAAACAGATGTGTTTGGGTGAACTTCTTTCGCTGGGTTTGCCATATTTGGTATGCCAATTTAGAATCTGGAATTTCTCCTCTTTCTTTGAGGAAACTACACAAAGCAATCACGGAACCCTGCACCTACTAACAATATTTGGTCTAATATTAAATATTATTCTCTGTCTTTGAAATGTGCCCTGTATCCTCCTTTCATATTTATCATATCTTTCCTTAAATTTTTCACTTTCATTATTCATCTGGACTTAACTATTTCAAGTCATACCCTCCCGCCACCCCTACTTGCTTACTCTTATTTCTCCCTACAACATGGGTATGAAAGTTTCCTTTTTATTTGCTTTCTGTGGCCTGCATCTTCTGGAGCCATAGTGGCAGTGGTCCTGTTTTAAATTTTTTTGTAATCTATGTGTTACCTTCAGCTTCTTCCTTGGTGGCTTGGGGAATAGTAAATGGTATGTATATATTTACTTGACCATAAAATAAGGATTTAATATATTTTCTTCCACATCTTCATGTGTCTTTTTGGAAACAAGATATTTCCATAAAATTATAAAACTCAGTATTCATGACATAGAAAGAAAGTTGAAAATATTTATAATAGGTTCTCAGTGGCTTAGCAAGTTAATTTGTGACTTGAGTCGTACGTTGTTATAAAACTCCATAGGATCTTTGGAACCACAAAGCTACATGTAGGAAATAATTTTATGTCATCCAACATGATCTACTGGTGAAATTAAACTAGTTTTTCAAAAGTATACAGATAACACTTGAGGGGAAATGGATGGACCTAGTTTGAAGATCTATTCTGGAAAGCTAGGTCAATAGACTTGACCTTCACATTCACACAGCAGGCTAAGGTATATTTGAGATACTTTCAGTGGGGTACATGGGCATTCAGCAGTTTAATTCTCCTGGAGAAGCAGAAACTTCAATGTGCACAGAATTCATTTTCCCCCATTACAGTAATATTCAATTGGACTAAATTATCCTGTAACAGCATTTGATCGTGCAGCTATTGGATCTGGCTTCATTTACTTTAAGGTTAGTAAAGTCACAGCTTAAATTGCTTAAGAGTTGGCAGCATCAAAGTTCTCTCTTTTCTTTATTAACTTCTTAACTTGTAAAGAGTTGAAAACTGGCACAGGAAGTAGGAGGTCAGTCTGGAAGAAATATTACAGGTCATCACCTCTACTTTGGAAAGGTCAATGAGACAAGGATGTTAAAAGAAAAAAAAAATGAGTTGCTCAAGACTTTTCTTGTTTTAAGCCAGTTAATCCTCAAAGGAAAACTTAAATCATATTAAAAAGTATGAAAATGGTAAGAATATTAAAATGAAAAACATCCATTTAGATAATTATTTTACTAAGTGTAATAGAAAATCAGGAATAGCATTTGTGTTTGTGCATTAGAAAAATATTATCATAGACTTCATTTTCATTCAAAGCAAATTGAAATGAGTGTTCCAAAGGACATGAAGGGAATTATTCTCCTCTTGGTGGGACTCTGACTTTCTGGAGCCAGACATAAAACTATGAGGGTTCCAGTGATCGGAGAACCATGAAACCCAGTTAAATGAGAAAATCCAGGGAAAATGAGGAACCTAAAAATGGAGGGAGTGGATGTCATAGAGGAAGTGCCTCAGGGGAATTCTGAGACCAGAGGAGCGAGGCTGTGGTGAGAATGACCTCAGATAATAAATGTCAGACCTGAGAGCAGATTGGGAATGCAGGCAGGGACGATCATGCAAGAGGCCATGCCAGTTTTAGAAGCCAGGATGGGAAGCAAATCTGGAAGGCAGCTCTGAGAGGGCAGGAAAGTTTACTCCTTTCAGTGGTAACCTGGATTTAAAATCCAGTGAGGTGATTTTAGTTAATTCCTATTGGAGTCAGAATGAGGCACTGAGTATACATGGCCAGAAAAGCAAAAGTGAGTCAAGTGTGTGTGTTTGTGAAAACACTCAGAAAAGGGTACAAGGATGGGAGATGGCAGATGAGGACTGCACTTTGGGACCCAAATCTGGCTAGAAATCCACACAGTTCAATTTTCTACCCTCTCTCCTATGCAATCATGGGAGTGTTGTATTTTATGCAGCATTTTTTAGATGTTTAAAAATTAGCAACCAGTCCCATTATCACCAATCATAAACCACATCCGCAATTCAACCACTCAATATAGCCAGGCACATAAAACAGACACACACCTTCATAAAAGGCGTAGTCCCTTCTCCAGGCAAGGTGATAAGCAATCATGGATCATGATGAATACAGACAAGGAGAAACAGAAAAGATTTTGTGCAAGAGCCCCAGGCCAAAAGCCTGTTCCTGGAAAGTTGTTCAAGACTTTTATTTCCCCGCATAGAACACTGAGGATGGTAATTTTGAAGGCGCCATCAGAAAGACCCCTTGCTGAGCCATATCACACTGGTCTATTTTAGGACAATAAAGGGTTGAACTCCCTTTCCTGGGATTTAAAAGTTGGGTTTCACTGAGTGCAGCTATTTCAAACCTGCAGCTGGCAGGCCTTGGAATTGATACAGTATAATAACACTGTGCTTCAGAACTGGGAGTTACTTGGGATGGAAATGGCACCATCGTACTCTTCAATGAGCAGCTTAAAGAAGATTTTAGTAATACTGAGCTCCAATTGCTCAGTGACAAAGGCACTCCCTAGTTGTACTTTTGACGGGGTTTAAACTCATGGGGGTACAGTTCATAGAACATAATGCTTCCTTTTGAGTTTAGAAAGATATAATAACATGCACAATCACAATCTATTATTAGGAAATGCTGAATGACAGGTGATGTCCAAAGACAGATAGAAATGCTATCGAGTACAAAGCAACAATCAAGAAGCCCCTCTTAAACAAATTGTATAATTGTGTGTATCTTTATATTTCCTTTACTTAAATTCACTTATAACTTTATATATGGCCTTTGGGGCATGGGAATTAGAGAAGATTTCAAGGAAGAAATAATGGTTGCTTTGCTTTGGTTTAACTACTCTTAAATAGAAAACTTCTGAAATTAAATCTACTAGTTAAATAGAAAGACATTTATTTAAGAAAAAATATTGCTCTTAAAAATTTTAAATGCCCTAGGGCTCATGCTTGGGATCCTTTATCTCCTCTCCATAGGTAATCTCATCTACTCCCATGGCCTCAAATTCATCTATATGATAATGACTCCCAAACTGTAGCGCTAGCCTTGACCTCTTCCCCATCTCCAGGAGAACATCTCTTAGGGATTTATAATATGCATCTTAATGTGCCATGTTCAAAACAGAACTCTTCAATACCTTCCCATCCCTCACCCTCAATCTCCTCTTTCCTCAGTTTTGTCTCATCTCTGGTAGCTTATTCCTCCACCAACCAACCAACTAACTAACCAACAACCAAATCTATTGCTCAATCCAAAACAAAAACAAACAAAAGACTTCCTTGATTCTTCTCTTTTCTTCTTTTTTGACATAAAATTCACAAGCAGGAACTGCTTGACTCTGCTATCAATTCACCAAAAAGATCTGTCTTCTCTTTATCCCTTTTTCTGCCAACATCATCTACTGAATCACCCTCATCTACTGGTATTTCAGAGCCTCCCTGTTCATTGTTCTGCTCCCTCTTGGTCCATTCTCTCCCACCGTAGCCCAAGCAGTATGTAAATACTGTAAATAAGATCATCCCTTCCCTGCTTAAGACCTTAATTTCTCAATGCATTTAGAATAAAATGTACATTTCTGACTCCTGCCTATGAAGACCCACATAATCTGGCCATAGTCTACCTTGGATCCGATTTAATTGCCCTTTCCCCTTGGTCAACATACTCAAGTTAAAGTACTTTCTTTCTGTTCCTGGGACATGCCAATATTGTTCCCACCTTAAGGCTCATTGCACTTGAGGTTTTATCTACTGGGAGTGCTTTATCCTCTAGTTTTTATGTAGTTGGTTCCTTCTTAATATTTAGGACTTCTTCATTTTACTTCTCTGCATTTATCTGTAAATCATAATTTCTATTTGAACCTTTATTGCTCACTATTGTATGCCCGGTATGTAGAAAAATTCCATCACATGGTTGGTTCTCAGTAAATATTTGGCAAACAAATGCCCTTCAGAGTTCTTATGCTGATTCTGTAACCACAGGTGTTAACTTTGTGTGAGGCAATTAGCTTCTTCAAGAGTCACTATCCTAATTTGTAAACTGATAAATTGGGACAACAACCTCATCACTTAGGTTTAATGCTATAAGAATTTGGAGTCAGTAGTAATTCCATAACCTGCCTCTAAAAAAAATAACCAGATTGGGAGGGACAGGAGTGAAACTAAATCAAAGACATAAATTTGCCAATTTTTTTCCTATTTTGTGATTTAATTGACAGATTACTCTGCTACTAGGCTATTGGTAATGCTTTGGTAGTGGTTTTATATTCCAAACCCCTAATTTTTTAAAAAGTTTATGTTTAATTAAGAAATAAAGATCAGTTGGCTTTTTCTGTAGCAATTGAACTTTATATTGAAATAACTATGTATAGCTATTTAAAAGTATTAAATAATGTTATTATATTTGATAATACATGGGAAGAGTAGGTAGGGGCAGGTCTTTGCTCCAGTTCTCACTCTGCTTCTCCATAGTGGCATGACTTTGGGGGAAATTTTAACCTCTTTGAAGTACATTTTCCTGTTATTATAAATGATGGGGTAATACTCAAGTCATAGGATTATTATGAAGACAAAGTTCCTGGCAGTTCCTCACACAAAATAGAAACTCAGTTACAATCAATTCTCTCTCCTCTTTTTTCTTCCGCTATTCAAATATCAAAGCATTTTATTTTTTCCTGACATCGATGACCTCTTATTCTAATGGTGTTTCTGCAACCAGGCTGGAAGAGAACTATCACAATGAGACAAGTTGTGGATTAAACCTTTTTGGTATTTTGCTAAAATTTCCCAGGGATCTTCTAGTACCAGAGCCTCCCCTCCAAGCCCCTGACCTACCACAACGTATGTCCTAACAAGACAATTTGAATCTAGCTTAAAACTAAGGGAGGAAACAACTCCCATGTTTATATTTAGTTTCTATCTAATCTAGCCAAAAATTACACATAACCACAGAATTCCTTATCTGTGAGAAACCTTATTGTCTTTTGCCCAATGAAGAGGGAAATTTTCTCAAAATTGATTGCTTCCCTTGTCTTAAAATTTCTGCTCCTAAGGCATTCGACTCTCTTCAATCTCATCTATGTATTGCGTTGCAGGAATTTGTTCCCCTGCCAGTCCCCTAGTCCTAGAATTCACTTGTCTGCTCTTTAAATTCCCATTTAAAATGACTTTAAAGTTTAAAATTTTTCAGTTCTATCCGACACTCATGTTTAAAACAGAATATCAAACCTAAAATAAGTAATAGAAATAAAATGGACAAAAATAAATAACTCTCATTTCCTATATATACCAACAACTTGTGAGGTTAGGTGACAGAACTTGTTAGTAACAAATTAGTGACTTGAATTAAGTTCCACCAAGTCCTTGTTAATGTTTTTAATCACTATGTCATGGGCTGACTTCTGTTTATGAGGGACAACATACGATTCCTGCATATGCACAAAGTGTAACCCTGATGAGTTTATAGTCTGTCCTTAACGTTATCTCAGACTCAGGCATGCTACTCTTGGTGATGAAAGACTTTAGTTGATGGTCCCTTTTACTGAATGAGCACAGCAACTGGGAAAAGAAAATCAAAATAAATCTATCATGACCTAAGGGATATAATTGTCATTCAATTAAGAATAATCATTTATTTTATTTTTTTTAGGAAATATTAACAACAGCAACAATACTTAATGCATTCATTTCAACAGATAACTATTTATGGAGAAAATATGAGTACAGTGCCTAATCCTAATAAGTGCTTAGTAATTGTTAGTTATTATTGTTATTTCTCTGTATCCCATGTAATGTATGATCAGTTTTTATGAAATTTTTCCTCATTCAGTCCTCTCAACAATTCATAGGGCTGGTAAAAATAGTAGTAATAGTAGTAGTAGTAGCAGTAGTAGTGTTATTACCATTTCTCAATTACAAGTGAGAAAATAGAGAAAGCCATAACTATCAGCTCTACCTCTCTGAACCAATAAGAATTTGGTGAGCAGCTATAGATTACCTATTTGCCTCAAGCACTCACTTCAATGTTCCCCTCTATAACTTTTAGCAGAGGTCACACCATCCCCACATGAATCCTTCAGGCTCAGAGACCCAAGTATGTAACAGAACAACCTGTTTTTGTTTTACTCACTATAATCTTCACAGGAGTCTTAATAGACTGAGCTCAAATTTGTCTCCCAATAATTTCTACTCAATGGTCTTGTGTTAAACTCTCTCTGGAGCTTCAGAAAACAATTGTAATTTCTCTCCTAAATGGGTAAGATGATGGAAAACTGCCATCACATGTCTTCTCCTCTTCTGCACCTTAAGCATCTAATTATTTCAACAATGTCACATCTGAAACAACTTGCACTTTACTATCTGAGTTGCTTTTCTCTCTGTTGCACTTCCATTTATCAATGCCTGCTTTTGAAAGTGGCAGTCAGAATATCAAAAAATACTTGAGTCATTGGCTAGATGGTGCAGAACATAGTAGGACTATTAATTCCTTGATCTTCACACTATAAAATTCCTATATGACTTTCAAGTTTCAGCCCAAATGTTACCACTTTGATACAAATATCTTCACACAGCTGAGGAGTAAATATCATCATTTTTATATTCATTTGTATAACAAATATGTTATCTACCATATAGAGATTTGGTCCAGCTATTAGACACAGTGTAAAAAAACAAAACAAACTTATTTTCTGCCTTCTTTGATCATACAGAAGCTGGATATTAAACAAGTATATACAAATTAATGCATAATTACAGATTTTATGAAGGTGAAGAACAGGGTATTAGGATAATAAGTAGTATGCGGGTAGTGGCATTTTATATAAGCTCTGGAAAATATCTAGAATATATCTAAGGCATATATAAAAGTATTTGTGTATGGGGTTTGGTGGGGCTGAGGTATATGGCAGGCAATGAAGGGGTTAAATGGATAAAATAAATATTTTGGAGAAAGGAAATATTAGTTTAAAAATACTTGTGAGTGCTCAGCATTTTTGAAGAGAGAAGTGGAATCTAGCATTTTTGGTATCATGAGGAAGAGGGAGAATGACATGTGAGAAAGCATGAGAAAGAACACCTCATGACATGACACTTTTTACTTTGCGTACATATATCTCCAATAGAAATGTATTCTCTTTGAAGTTAGTGAACATGCTTCATCTTTGGAGCCCTCATAATATCTGACAAAATGCCTCATACATTTGGGGGCCAATACAGATGTGTCAACTTAAAATGAATAGATGCCTCTTACTATCCGACATAGCTATGTGCCACTTACAGTTTTGATAAATAGTCCTTGGTTAGTTAACATACTCATAAGACTATTGAACAGAAGTGACCAAGCATAAAACCCCATATCCCCACAAAATGATATACGTTCAGATCAACAGTGATTTATTTATGAGTACTTTTTAGATATTGTTGTTTGACCATCTTCACTCAAACCTAATTTCTCCAGGTTACCTATTAAAAAAATCCCTACAAATTTTTCATTTGTATTGCTGAAAAAGTCATTAAGGACTTTCTCAACTTGATAAATAATGTCTTTTTAAAAATCTACAGCTTGGGGTGCCTGGGTGGCTCAGTTGTTTAAGCGACTGCCTTTGGCTCAGGTCAGGATCCCGAGCCCCACACTGGGCTCCCTGCTCAGCGGGAAGCCTGCTTCTCCCTCTCTCACTCCCCCTGCTTGTGTTCCCTCTCTGGCTGTGTTTCTCTCTGTCAAATAAAGAAATCTTAAAAAAAAAAAAAAAAAAAGCTTATAAAGCTTTTGTACTAAGATCGCTATAAGGCAAGGATGGTCTCCTCTTACCACTCCTTCTCACCACTGTGCTAGAAGTTATAGCTAATGAAATAGGACCAGAGATACAATACAAATTGGAAAAGGAAAAAGTAAGATTTTCCTTGTTCACAGATGACATGATCATCTATATAAAAATCTGAAAGAACTGACAAAAAATCTCCTGAAACTAATGACAAGTAAAACAGGGTTGCAGAATACAAGGTTAACATACAAAAGTGAATCAATCACTTTCCTCTATATGGTAGAAATGAACAAGTGGAATGTGAAATTAAAAATACAATACCATTTATATTAGCACCCCAAAGAAGAAATACTTAGGGATAAATCTAACAAAATATGTACAAAATCTTTATGAGGAAAACCACAAAAAACTTAATGAGAAAAATCAAACAACTGCATAAATGGAGAAATAGTCCATGTTTGTGAATAGGAAGACTGCATATCATCAGTTTTTCCCACCTTGATTTATGGATTCAATAAAATCTCAATCAAAATTATAACAAGCTATCCTTTGGATATATAGACAAACTGGTGCTAAATTTTATATGGTGAGGCAAAAGATCCAGAAAAGCCAACACAATATTAAAGGAGAAGAATAAAATTTGAGGGCTAACACTACCCAACTTCAAGACTTACTGTAAAGTTATAGGAATTTGAGCATGTGTTATTGGTGAAACAGTAACAAATAGATCAATGGCATAGAACTGTAATCCCAGAAATGAACCCACAAAAGTATAGCTGACTGATTTTCAAAAAAAGAGCAAAAGCAAAACAATGGTATAATGATAGTCTTTTCAATAAATAGTGCTGGAGGAACTGAACATCCATATGCAAAGAGAGAGAGAGAGAGGCAATATAAAAACACAGACCTTCTACTTTTCACAAAAATGAACTCAAAATAGATCACAGAACTAAATGTAATAATCTATAAAACTTCTAGAAGATAACAAAGGAAAAAATATAGATGAACTTGGGTACAGCAATGTCTTCTAAATACAATACCAAAATACAATACTAAACATATAATCTAAGAAAGACATAATGGATTTGCCAAAATCAATGTCAAGAGAATAAGAAGACAGGCACAGACTGGAAGAAAATATTTACAAAAGACATATATGATGAAAGACTATTATCCAAAATATACTGAGAACTTTTTAAAATTCAACAATAAAGAAATTATCTGATTTAAAAAAAAATGGACCAAAGACCTTAATAGACATTTCACCAAAGAATATTTTCAGATGGCAAGTAGTATATAAAAAGATGCTCCACGTTATATACCATCAGGGAAATGCAGATTAAAACAAGGAGATACCACTACATACTTATTTGAATGACCACAATCAAGAAGACTGATACCACCAAACACTTGTGAGAATGTGGAGCTATGGGAACTCTCATTCACTGCTGGTGGGAATGCAAAATGATGCAATCACTTTGGAAGACAGTTTGGCCACTTCTTACAAAACTAAACATACTCTTATCACATAATCCAGCAATCCCGCTCCTTGGTATTTGTTCAAAGGAGTTGAAAACCTATGTCCACACACAGCAATGGTTATAGGAGCTTTACTCATAATTGCCAAAACTTGGAAGATACCAAGAAGTCCTTCATTAATAAACTGTGGTACATTGAGACAATAGATTATTATCTGGTGCTGAAAGAAAATGAGCTATAAGCTATGAAAAGACATGAAGGAGCTTAAACTCATATTAATATGTTGAAGAATCCAATCAAAGGCAACATACTATATGATTCCAATTGTCTGACATTCTGGAGGTGGTTGCCAGGAATTATTAGGGGTGGTAAGGATGTACATAGTACTGGGAATGAATCATAATGTAAACTATGGACTATGGGTGATTATCATGGGCCAATGTAGGCTCATCATTTATAACAAATGTACCACTATGGGGTGCCTGGGTGGCTCAGTCCTTAAGTGTCTGCCTTTGGCTCAGGTCAGGATACCAGGGTCCTGGGATCGAGTCTTGCATCAGGCTCCCTGCTCAGGCTCCCTGCTCAGCAGGAAGCCTGCTTCTCCCTCTCCCACTCCCCCTCCTTATGTTCCCTCTCTCCCTGTGTCTCTCTCTGTTAAATAAATAAATAAAATCTTTTAAAAAAATGTACCACTATGATGGGGCATTTTGATAATGGAGAGACTCTGCATGTATGGGGACAGAGGGTATATGGGAAATTTCTGCATTTTCGCCTCACTTTTGCTGTGAATCTAGAACTGCTCTAAACAAAGTAAAGGCTTAAAAAATTTTTTTAGACCACTAAGGTGGGTGGTTTTTTTCTTTTTTTGGTCAGTAGTTATTACAAATTTTGTATCCATGAACAAAAAAGACTAAAATATTGAATGTATAAGTCAAATGGAGTCAGTAACCAATTTTCTAATGTATAACTTATCAAAATCTTTAAAAGAACATACCTCCTTATCTTTTCTCCATAGAACATGCCTACAGACCAACACTGAATTTGACAAACATTGCACTAGCTGCCCTTCTCAAAGAACTCTTACATTGTTGAGAATGTAAGATTCCATATGCATGCTATCAAACAATAAGGTAAAGTGGTATTTTTAAAAAGTGGTAAGATGGGGCACCTGGGTGGCTCAGTTGGTTGGGTGACTGCCTTCGGCTCAGGTCATGATCCTGGAGATCGGGGATCGAGCCCCACATGGGGCTCCCTGCTCAACGGGAAGCCTGCTTCTCCCTCTCTCACTCCCCCTGCTTGTACTCCCTCTCTGGCTGTGTTTCTCTCTGTCAAATAAATAAAATCTTTAAAAAAAAAAAGTGGTAAGATAAATATTAACTGACAACTACTGTTAAAGGAGTCAGAGGAGGAGAAAATGCTTCAAGAATGATTAAATAGCAAATTTGGGATATGTTTTGTGGAAGAAGATTGTTTTAAGACAGTTATATTGTAGAACATGGAGATTACCTTTAGGTCCAACCACAGTTTGTGGGTCAGATGTGATTGTCACAATTCCTAGATCAGGAACTATGGCTGCTGAAACTAAAGAAAGGGTTCTTGGCTTTCATAACACTTAACTTTTCCAATTAGAAAAACACATTTTTCAAAATGACCATGAGAATAAACATTGAGAAACAGAGCTGCTGCTGACAAGTATCATGGTTTGAAAACAGTGATTGTTACAGGCAGCGGGCCTTTAGAAATCCGTGGGCGGATTGGTCCCCTCTATGGTATGATTTAAGAACCAGTCTACAACTTGTGTTCCTTAAAATAGACTCACCCATTGGATACAGAGTATTTAGGTCATCAAGAGATCCTCATCATTTCAATGTATGATCATTATGACATGTTCTACAAATTCAGAACAAATCTATACTTTGATTTTTAACCCTTTTTACTCAATCAAACTACCCTTTCCAATTCCCTTAAGGACAAATATTTTTTTTTGTCAATCAGTTCCCCTCTGGAATTTCTTAAGGACATGAGAACCAAATGTTTCAGCTGTCTTCCAAACAGCCAATGGGAAATAGACCAGTTCTTTTCTCTTTGTTTTGGTCACAAGGCATCACTCTGTAAAACAGGACCTCCTAATGCAGGGGCATCCTTCTTGATGTTCACAGGAATGCTCTTATACAGGTCTTCCCAGTCTGCCTAAGTACTTTGTATTGACTTCCTTCCTTCATCCCTCCCTCCCTTCCTTCCTCCCTCCCTCCCTTCCTTCCTCCCTCCCTCCCCTCCTTCCTCCCTCCCTTCTTTCCTCCCTCTTCCCCACCTTCCTATCATATCAGCCATGGAGTCCCCCTAGAGAAACAGGACCTCTCTTGTACTGAGCTGGACCACTGACTTAGAGTCTCTTTCCTTCCATTAACTTTATTTTGGGGAAGTTTGACTTTCTGTGCCACTGTGCAAAGGAAAGGAACATTTGCTCTTCATTTCCAGACCATTGGCTCATTATCCAACTTAATCAACTCAATCCCTTCCTTTCCAACAATAGAAAAACAGATTTGCTAAGCTTCTCAACAGAACAGAAGCTGTAGCTCTCTAACATTTTCTTAGACAATTAGTGACTCCTGCCTTACAGTTATGACACTGAAAAGGGACATTCCAAGGATTCTTCTCTGATCAGTAGGTCTGCTTTGGGGTTCCCTGTAATCCTTACTCCTACTTCTAGGAAGGAGTAACAGATTTCACTCTCGTCTCAATGAGCCCTCTTTTAATTTTAGCTTTAAGAGACAATTGATGCAAAAATATTACTAAAGGAATAATAGGTTTATTGTCTAAGAAAAAAAATTGTACAGAAAACTTGGGGAAGTTTAGAAGAAGGGATGAGAAGATACAACTGAAAGAATCACAGGAGAATTCTGAAGGAAAATTTCCCTCTTTGGAATGATACTGAAGACCCACTCCAGCCTGGGAGATACAGGCTTATTCTCAGATGTATTTATTATTATTATTATTATTATTATTATTATTATTATTATTATTATCCTAAGGAAGATTTAAAATATTATTTACATGGAAGCAAAATAATCCTACATGAAAATAACTTACTGATTTAGACTCAGTAACATCTTCCTTTTTCCTCACTATTGATTTTGAAACAGAAGCATGATAAGTTTGGGGTGTAAGAGCAAACATGAATTTTGATAACAGACAGAATGGGGTCTTATAAAGTGCTAGCACAAAGCATTACTCAACTGACCCCTCAGATTCCTCATCTATAAAATGTGAAATTACTAACTACCTTTAAAAAAAATTTTTTTTTAAGTCTAGTTGATGTAAAATGTCACATTAGTTTCAGGTGTACCACATAGTGATTCAACAACTCTACATTATCCAATGCTCACCACAATAAATGTAGCCACTGTCACTATACAATGTTACTATAATATTACTGGCTATATTCCCTAGGTGGTATTTAATTCATCTCTATGACTTATTTATTTTGTAACTGGAAGTTTGGGCTTCTTAATTTCCCTTACCTATTTCACCCACTCCCCCTCCACCAACTATCTTCTTCTCTGGCAACTACCACTTTGTTCTCTATATTTATAAGTCTGTTTCTGTTTTTTGTTGTTGTTGTTGTCTTTCTTTTGCTTTTCAGATTCTACATATAAGTGAAATCATACAGTAATTGTCTTTCTCTGTCTGATTTATTCCACTTAGCATAATATCCTCTAGGTCCATCCATGTCTTCATGAATTGCAAGGTCTCATCCTTTTTTATGGATGAATAATAGTCCTATGTGCATTGCAGCATGATTTACAGTAGACAACATATCAAAGCCACCTAAGTGTCCACTAACTACCCTTAAAAATGCTGTGAGAATGAGATAAGATAATGGATGTGACAATATGTATACACAGTGTGCTTCCACTTCTCAGCTCTGTGATTTAATTGATTTTCTTAACCTCTGTGCCTCAACCACCTCGAAGATTATTAGGAAAGTTAAATACCTTATACCTGTAAAGTTCTTTGAGGAATGCCTGGTGAGTTTACATGTGATGTTGATGCTGATGCTGTTAATGATGATGGTGGTGGTGGTGGTGGTGGTGTAGTGGCAACAATATGGTGACTGCCTTGTTTAGAACACACATCAGCCAGTTGTGATCATGAGTTTTGCAATCTCAGTGAATGACTCTTTAACTGAAAAATCCACCTTTGGGTATTTATTGTTCAACTATTAAATCATTTGACACCTATCTTTGTGATACCATTAGATGATGTACAAGAAGAAGCAAAGCACATACACTGAACTAGAAGGAGCAACAGGCTTAATATAAAGAGACTTAGTTCTAACCCACACTCTGAAAATTTCTATGAGAATTTAGGATGGATTATTACCTCAAATTTGATGAAGTTTATTCCTTCTGCTTTCAAAACTCAGCTCATTGAGGGACTATTGCATTTTTTCTTGTCTCTTACCCTTGAACTATCTCATGAACTTAAAGCTTCTTCTGTTGCCAACTCTATTCCTTCTCTCTGTAGCATCCATTTCAAATTTGACATGACTCACTGACCACATCATGATTGTTTTAGAAGAATTTTCTCCACCTGGCCATCTCATAGACCACTGACCAGTTAGATTTGTTGACCTTTGGACTAGCACTCAGCACAGTCTAAAGAACTGACATAAGTAGAGGGGTCAGAAAATACAGAATAAAATTTAGAGGATTCTCTGGTCTGCAGGGATGATATGAGCAAACATTTTCCTTAGAAGGTGATAGGTATAGGAGACAGTATTACTGATACATTAAAAACAGTTTAAAAAAATAAATAAAAATTAAAAAATAAAACAGTTTAATGCTATGTGCCTGGGTCAACATTGGGCACCAAAAAAGAAAAAAGAAAAAAAAAAAAGATGAATAAGACCTTTTTCTCCCGCTTTGAGGAATTCATATTCTAATGTTTTAAACAGAAATTTCACACACAACGGGGGAAAATCAGTGTGTAACTGCTATGATAAAGGTATGTACTCTCTGCTAGGGTAGAATGAAGGAAGAAGACTTTGCTTGTTTTGGATGTTCGGGAAAATTTAGGTCATAGGATATAGTCTCTGAGCCTGACCCTTAAAGGATGAGCAAGAATCAGAAAGAAAAAAAGGGTACATAAGCCATCCTGCAGTGCAGAGATATGTCTGAACAAAAAACTTGTGGCAGAGCACTGGGGAGGGAGCCTGCGCAGCTCAGGCCACAAGCTGCTTGGTTCTACCTGTGTCCGGAGGGCAGGGCAGGTGATGACACATACATTGAAAGGGAGTGTGAAGAGAATAAAATAAATAATGGGAGTTAGGAGAGCTAGGAGAGCGGTTAAAGATGAGAGAGAAAAAGGAGCTGAAGGACGGAAAATGAGCAAATGTGCAAGTAAGAGAATTTCTAGACTGGATGCCTTTCAGGGAATAGAGTCTCTCTTTGAGCAGAGTTTAGGAGAGGATAACAGGCAGATAAACATTTAGGTGGGGAGCAGGGATATGGGTCCATTCTGCCTAACAGCTTTGATTCTTGTGTGAAGGGGCTGAGAGGTTTATCTGTTCTAAGGGAGGGTATTTGGGGGTGAGAACCATGGGAAGGGCAAATTTGTGCCTATGGACTAAAGATGCTAAGAAAGGAAGCCATAATTAAGGACAAATAAAACCACCAGTGATTAATAAACAATCCAATGTGAAAAACTGGGTGATTTTTGTCGACAATAACATGTTCTCTGGCTCTAGGAGGAGAAAATGCAGACTGCACGTAGTATTGATCTGCTCTCATCTCTTCAAAAGTTCTTGTTTATTGTCATGCTTTTTTTTTTAGAAAAGAGGGTGGTGGGTTTTCACATGAAAGAGTCAGAGATCAACCTTGGGGTTCAGTTTATGGGAAAAGCCAAGTGGAGGGCCGTGGGAAGTGAATTTTCAAGATAATGCAGGGGGATCATTGAAGGGGAGGAATTGATGAGAATGGAGAACTGGCCCAATGAGAAGGACTATTACAGAGCTGTAAGACTGTGATGAGTCAATGTTGTAGTATGAGATTGCTGGGAACTACAGATATGATAATCATGTTGTGCCTAATGCTATGGGGGTCTAATAATAACACTAAACAGGTCTAATATTCAAACAGAACAGGAGAGAATGCAAATGACAGAAGCATTTCTATTCTGCCTTCTTCTCGGTGATCTGGCATGATCTTCTTAAGGAAGAATAACTGTGAATGGTTAGTTAAAATTTTACACTGATTACATAATTCCTGGGGGCAGGAGCAGGACAGGATGTTTCTTGCCTTGGTACATTTGCTGAAACTGTGGACCAGGAGAGAATAAAACAGGAACAGGAACCACAAGATAGATAAGTATCAGAAACCTCTATCCTCTGGCCCTTTTGTTACAAAGGTTGCCATGGTGCTAGAAAGGGATAGAACTCATGGTAAACAAGAGAATGTACTGTATTATGAGGAATTAAGGTGTTTTTTTTTTTTTTAATATTTTTTTCTCTCTGAGTCAGGCTTGGTGAGAAAATTTCCTGACTCGCACAATATGTTGTATGCTGTGTGAACAGTAACATTTTCCAAAATACCACACACCAGAGTAACCTCTGCCTTTCCTGTTTAATCCTGGGACCCTTCAGGGACAAAGCTATTGGGCTGCAGAGTGCTGTTCTCTGGTGATAAAGATTTCTGACATATAGGATTTCCAGGTGATGACAAGGTCAAAGATGGGACCTGGCTGTAGATAATCAAAGTCCTTTAGAGATAAAGGTCTCTGGCTTTTAAGTTGTGAAACAACCTCTGCCCTTTGTTTTCAAATGAGTAATTTCTGGCTGATCACAGTAAACACTGTAGCACCATTTGGATGTATCCTCTGAAGGAAAATTCCTGTTCTGGGCCAAATGCTGCAGCAGTGACACTGTTCCTGCCAAAGTGAATTTTTCCCTTCTTTGTTCCTCTTGATAATCCTGACAATCTTTTGTATGTACACAGAGCTGAAAGCTATAATAGTCCCAATTTTATGGATGAGGTAACTGAGGCTCAGGGACAGAAAGAAGCTTCCCCCAAAGCAGACAGGACTTCAGGATGCAGGGACAGAGAGGTCTTAGTCCTCAGATCCTGCTCCCTGCCTGCCCAGCCGGGTCGCTGGGAAGGAAGACACCGTTTTCCCTGTCAATTGAGGCAGTGTGGCGAAGTGTGGGGGTCCTGTGCACATGCCAAGCCTCGAGGACTTTTGTCATCATCCAGAATCACTGGTGTCTCAGCAAGACACAGTCTCCAAGGGGCTACACTCCCCTCGATTTTTTTTTTTTTTTTTTTTTTTAAACACACTGGCACATCTGTGTGTGAGGCGGTGTCCGGAGCTGCAGCATCTGACCCCCGATGCTCCCCCAGCTGCGTCTGTCCGGCTTGCTCTTCTGCTTGACCCACTCTCCCGGGAGGCGCCAGGCTGTTTAGCCGCCATATCCCCTGGCAATCTGTTCCGGAAAACAGACTGGTAGGGCTGCCGAGGGCTGCGCCAGCTTCAGAATCCTGCTGCCATCTAGGGATGAGATGGAGCGTCTTCCCGCGGGCGGCGCCGGGCCGGCCGCTGGGCCTCGAGCTGGGGGCGCCGCAGTCCCTCCCCGCCGCGGGGCTGCTGAGCCGTGGGCAGCCGGGTCCAGCCAACGCGGCCCCCCACGTCCCGCGCCCTCCGCCGGGACCCCGGCCCGCGCCGTGCAGCAAGTGGAAACACAACAACAGTGCGAGGGAGGAAGGAGAGCGAGAGCAAACAGCCAGGGAGTCAGGAGGGCGCGCACACAGACACGCGCGCGCGCGCGCACGCACACACACACACACACACACACACACACACACACGCACGCACAACAAGGACAGGCACGAGAGCCGGAAGAAAGCGCGGTGACAGGGTCCCTCGGGAAACCAGACTGTGCCACCATAACGGGGTGTGTGTGTGTGTGTGTGTGTGTGTGTGTGTATGGAGCCTGGCCACTGTCAGCACGCGGGGCTCCACGCGCAGCCTAATGAGGTCCACAGCGGCAAGCGCCTTTATTTTCCATATGTAATTTTCAAGGTTTCCTCTTGAGAAGGGGGGGCGTGTGCGGATACCTTCTTTAGGAAAGACTAATGAAAATCCGGAAAAAGGAGACTCACGAGTTAACTTTATCTTATTGTGGTGTAAGCAGCGCTTTCTTCTACAAACAGAACAATGGGGCTTTCAAAGAAGCGAAGGGGAGACGGTTGACTAGAGGGGAAAGGAGGAGGGGGACGTGGATTGGGGAAGGGGCCCTGCTGTTGACTGGGAAGCCCTGCTGGGAAACTTCAAATCAAATGCTTTCTGAAAGGAAGTGTTATTAAAAGTAACTTTAATCCTTCCAGCCAGACGCCTCATAAAAGCATACAATTAAGTCAAACAAATGACAAGAGCATTTTCTCCCCTACCTGTTTCCCTCTTCGGAGCTTAATTACTACAGGCTAGTCTTGTCTCATTTTGTGCAAACAGAAGCCCAGTGCTTCCTTGGTGCCAGGTTCTCTTTTTCTTCCTCTTCCTTCCCAGGTGCCCCACCCCACACCCTTTCAGCTTTTGGTACCAACCAGCCTGTCTGCAGATCCAGCCAAGAACAAAGGGGTGAATTTCAATATTTCCTCTTTGTGCAAGGTTAATTGAAAATCAAAAAGTCACTTTTCAAATATCATATTAAACCGGCCACTGCATCAATTTCCTTTTGGTTTCCATCTCTGTTGGCCAGGGAAAAGTGTTTGGGGGGGATGGTGGGGAGGCGGGGAAAGTAGGGACACAGTTGAAGAAAAAGGAAGAAAGAAGTGAAAGGATAAAAAAGAAATCGCAGACAGACACACACTTTGATTGCAGATACGCTAACATGCAGTGGAAAATTGTTTCTCAGAGTGTCCTCAGTCAAAGGCAGCCTTTGCATTTGATACTGTCACTTGATATTCCAGAGACAGAATTGTATCCTAAACCTAGGGAGATTAGGCCTCCATGTTTTTATGTTTCAGTAGATGGTTCATAAATGCTGTGTTTTAAAACCTTAAAAGGGTAATATAATAACCTGACCAACTTCATCCTCTTTTCCCACGTTTTATTCCCCTCTGAAACAGGTGCCACACACACACACACACAGATACAGACACAGACACAGACGCACACATACACACACATCCTCATAGGAAAGACACAGCCCCACAGGCTTTAGACCCATTAGTTTTTTGTCAGAGATTGTTTTGGGAGCTTTGGACTGCAGTTTAGTGGCCCAGCGTTGTTAACTTTGCTGCTGCTCCAGTAACTGTTCAACCCCTCTCTCTCTCTCCCCCTCCCTCCCTCCATCCCTCCCTCCCTCCTTCACTCTAGCTTTCCTGAGACTCCATGTCCTCATCTGTAAAATGGCCCATCCTACCTGCCTCCCCAGTCACTGCTCAGACTACATGAGGTACCACACGAGCAGAACAAGTGCATTTTAGTGCTCAGATTCTGGGGCCCCTGGTATGGTGTGATCACCCCGGACTGGGTGGTCACACCATACCAGTTCACTTTTCTGAGACAGGAACTGATCTGATTCCTACCACTGTTCCCAAGGTCTACAGAATGGATGAGGAAAGGACTCCATCCCACTGTCTTCAGTGTGCCCCTTGTCTGTGTGTCTCTCTCCATTCATCGCTGGTCCTCCCCGAAGCCAGTTACTTCCCTGTCTGGTCACTCTAGTCCCCCTAATACTAGTCACCTTCTTTTCCAGGTACTAAGTTGTAACCCCTTGTAGGATGCCCCAGTGAATCTTTTACCTAAGGATCATACTTATCACAGTTGGTTTGTCTAGTGGGATTTTTTTGACTTGCTACACACTGAACTTTTTAATATACCTACAAGTAACTGTTTTTATCTAGACAGTCAGGAGAAAGAGGCAAAATTGTGGAATAAATTCATTCTGAAATAACCCACCCACATAAAACTGGCCTGTAAAACTTCTTTCCTTTTCAATTATATTTTGTTATTGTGGTGATATCAGATGTGTCTGCTAACCATACACGAAGGATGGATGAGAAGAAGTCAACAACTCTCTAAGCTCATTAGAATGTGGATATGGAGAGAAACATAGTAGGACACTGGTCATCCAGCTTGTGTCAAAATTCTAGAGCATTGTATTCACCGCTAAGATTCAGTAGATAAACACGGGTTTACCCCTCAGAGTTCTACCAACTTAAACAGAATGAATGGGTGCTGTGTCCTGTTGGACCCCTTCTTAGTTAAAGCTCTTTGTTAAAATATTCCATGTACTAGGCAAGTTTTCTTAGCATATAGCTGACTACTTCTTCTTTGGGCAAAGCCTATTCCTATATCCACTTCTATTAGTATATCTCGAATAATAGATTGCACATACTTGTTAAAATATATGTGTCTTTTCCCCACTCTCTAAACTTTTTGAAAACGAGGATTGTATCTTCCATTTTTCTAATGCAGGAACTTAGAGGTAGATAAGTCATTGTTGGAAGGTGAAGAATTATGGAAAAAACATGGATCTTGGGCTGTACCAGCATAATATCTGGATAATTTCTGCAACAATTTAGTGATAAAAACAAAGCTGATGGTTGTGTTGGGTCAGTAAAATGTGGTCAGATGACTGGGTGAATGAACACCTTCAAACAATTGTCTTAGAATTGTAAATATGGTCTAAGTTGACAAATAACGCCAAAAATGTTCTTGTGAGTCTGTTTACTTAAAACAAGGTTACTTTGAAAATGTGCTAACACGGTCTGCTATTTTGTTAGTTAACTTGTGTTTCTTCATCATTTCTTGATCTCCCTGCCCCCAACATTACTTTCCAAAAGGAAAAAGAGAGAGAGAGTAAGGGAAGAAGGGAAGGGAGGGAGGGAGGGAAAGAAATGAACTATATTTAACCAATAAATTTAGTCTGGAGTTGGTGTAGAATTCTGGCAAACTGTTTGGACCTTTCTAAGGAGCATGTTTTAAATACCGACTTTTCGAACATTGGCATGTTTACATTATTGTTAAACAATTTTATAGTATTGTTCCTTACTAGTATTGCATAATATTTTCAGAAAGATTTCCTAGAGTATTTATAAGGGTGTTATGTAAGTGAATTGTGAAATTAACACATTCGTAGAATTTATCTTTAATGGCACTACTAGGTATTGGAATCTATGGCTATGTGTAGTGGAAGAAAATTCTAAGGATTTGATTTTAGTAGAACTGCAATCTAATGGTGACACTTCCTTTAATGTTCTATATAAATGTAGGCAAGAACTAAATCACTTAAATACTCAGTTTTTTTTTTCCCCCAGGCAACAGGGCAATAATCTTAAACTTAACACATGGATTATGATAAGGATCAAATGAGTGAAACCTGTAAGATTGTTGTGAAATAGTTACATGTACAATATAACTAGAAAGTGGTATTTATCATGTCCTATATTTAGTAGCCTATGTGAATGAACGAATGCCTACTGTATGGTGACATTTTTGCTGTTTGGGAGCCAGGAGCTGGCCTGCAGGAGGCGTCTCCTTGAGTTTCTTCAGCAATAAGAGATGCTAGATTTGAGTTTGCTGTATGACAAATAATTATTGTTGTGTTTTGGTGGCGCATATAGAAACTAAAATCTCTAGGAACCATTCCTCTTCAAAACATGGGTATAAATGCTGCACGGTTGGAATGGGAAGGAAGCTGAGGAAAGGTGGGAGAGCCAGGATTTGCCAGACCAATGTGTCTTCTCATTTGCATTGCATGCTTTTTATTTCCTCTCTCGCTCTTGCTTTCTGAAAATCTCTATATCCCCCTTACTGCTAGTATTTTGTGAGATATTCAAAATGTGTATTTAATCCATCCAAGTTTGTAGTCTCCAGTGTCATGGCTTCTGCTTAATGCTGAGTTAATGCTCGGTTGTGCCAAAGCTGGAAGCTTTCAGCGCAGCCCTGAAACCAGCTGCGACACATCAGGAGAGCTGAGGCTTCAGCTCCAGAGACTGCTGCCTGCATGCAGTAAATGCATCATTTTTTAAAGCTTTGTCAGTGCAATCTAAGAGCTGTGCAGAGTGTAATTGGGGATCTTTGAAAAAAAATTATATTTGAAACCATTTTACAGGACTCGTCAGAGGAGGCTTGCCTGAAATTTTGTCTTCTAAATATTTCACTGGTCCAGAAACAGGTCTATCAGTTTCTGCTTTTGATCAGGTTGTGTTTCTTTCCTATCCTCAGCCCTCTTTCCCCTTTCGGGACCATGCTGTGGTCAATACACTTGAGGAAATGGACATTTCTCTCTATCTGTAGTCTTAGAATTACTGATCTTGGAAGATGAAGAACGTGTCATAGCCTAATCCCTGTCCATGCTGCTCCAAGGGTGGTCCGTGGACCAAGGGTATCAGTATGTCCTGGAGGCTTGTTCAAAATGGAAATTTTAAGCTGAATCAGAGTCTCTAGGGGTGTTGCCAGGAGTCTTTGTTTTCATGGGACTTCTGGGTGATTTTGCTCAACACTAAACTTGGGGAAACACAGCTTGAGGCTCCCTGGACTCAGAAATTTCTGATCTCGCAGCATTTGGAGATGGTCAGACAGTCTTGCTCAGAACATCTGAAGGGTGGGAGACTTACTACATTAAAAACAAACTGTCTATTAATAAAAACTGTTATGAAATCCCTTTAAAAATTATTGAGCACATATCTGCTTCTGTAGCATTTATTTGTTTCATTCCTCTTATCTTTAGTGCTTGGCATATAGTGGGCCATCAATATACTTGCATTATAAGGAAGAAAATATCGATCTTATTTTTGCCCTCTAGATATACCTATCCAATAAATCCACTTAATTCCTGTCCCCTGAGACAGCCCATCACATATGTGAAAACTGCTAGGATGTCCAAGTCCTCTGTACTTTAGGCTAATGATGACTGGAGTTCTTACTGCCTCCTGAGAAGGCACTGCATCTGGATGGAGATATTCTCGATGGACTTTCTTCTGAATACAGGCTTTTCCACACTCAGGACTATGAAAGCCTCCGGACCTTACATACATTTGAAAACAAACCAGATTTCCTTATTTTACACAAGGGCAAATCATTTTTTTAAGTAAAGTGAGGGCTTTAAATTTGGTAAAATTGAAATTTTGGTAAAATTGAAATGATCAGTTCTGGCCTTTTGAACTTTTGCTCTTTTATCATTTCTTTGTTGACAGTATTTTCTCTCTATTTTAGGGATCTAAAATAAAATTGGTAAAAAATAATAAATGCTTGCTAAAGAAAAATTTTAACTAAAATGTTATAAAAGAGAAAACCAAATCCCCATGATTACACAGCCCTAAAGAAATAGCATTTAGTACTTCTCTCTGTAGATAGATAGATCTATATCTATATAGGTTGGTAGATAGATGATAGATAGGATCTATACCTATAATGAGTATATATACATATAATCAGTTAAATTACTTTGAACAAATGATGATACCAACACACATACATATATATCAGGCATGTCAGGTGGGGTCTAAGTAAAAATTTGAGATATACAATAAATCTCATGAAATCTCTGGAACCTCCTGGAAAGATGAAGGATGCAAGCACCACAACGTGGGTTAGAAATCCTCTAGTTAGAAGTGCTGATCTCTTGGGTTGTCTCCCAACCTAATCCCCATTTGACTCATGTTAATTAGCTATAGAGATCACAGGAGATGTAATTTGAAACAGAAAGTACTATTTCACCTACAATTCTTTATACCCTTAGAACTCAAGCAACACAACTGGTGACACTGGGAATGGGACCCACTTTCCCCCTCACCAGAAAATAATACTCAATCTTGGCCTTTGGAGAGCTAGTTGGTGTTACAAGGTCCCAAGAGGATAGCCAGAGAGCATCAGTCCCAAGCAGGGCCTGGAGGGCTGACACTGGATACAGAGAAAGAAGCAGAACAGGGTGAACTGTAATGCCTAGAGAAGAATGTCAGCATCTCCATCATACCAGGAGGGGAAGTAGCTTCAGCAGGGAAGTTGCTTTGCCTGATGGAATAGCAGGAAGGATTGCTTGGCCAGTGGAGTGAGCCAGAGCACTGGCTGACTAGGTGTAGAGAGCACTTTAGATGCTGACTTTGAACTGAGCATCCACAAAACACTCCCACACAATCTTCAGAAGGTTGTGACAGTAAGATTTGATATAAGTTTGATTGGGCAAAAATTAGGTAAATAGGCGCCTGGGTGGCTCAGTGGGTTAAAGCCTCTGCCTTCAGCTCAGGTCATGATCCCAGGGTCCTGGGATCGAGGCCCGCATCGGGCTCTCTGTTCAGCAGGGAGCCTGCTTCCTCCTCTCTCTCTGCCTACCTGTGATCTCTCTCTCTGTGTCAAATAAATAAAACCTTTAAAAAAAAAAGAATTAGGTAAATATAAAATCTATATTATTGATCTGAGGGCTTGTATAATTTAATAAAATTAGTATTACATTCTAAATAATTGTATAACCCATTTTAAAAATTAACTCTTTATTATGAATATTTTCTTATGCTCTTGATTATTCCCAAAATATAATTCTTAGTGGCTGCAAAGTATAAAGCACACATACCATAATTATTTCAATGGATTACCAACTATGTGACTGTTATGGACTGAACTATTTCCCTTCTAATCCATATGTTGAAGTCCCAACCTGAAGTCTCACTGAGCTGTACACAGTGATAGGACCGTTAAAGAGAGGGGTGCCTGGGTGGCTCAGTTGGTTAAGCAACTGCCTTCAGCTCAGGTCATGATCCTGGAGTTCCAGGATCCAGTCCCACATCAGGCTCCCTGCCCAGCAGGGGGTCTGCTTCTCCCTCAGACCTTCCCCCTCTCATGCTCCCTTGCATTCTCTCTCTCTCTCTCTCTCTCTCTCTCTCAAATAAATAAATAAATAAATAAATAAATAAATAAATAAATATGTTAAAAAAGAGGTAATATATTACAATGAGATTAGGGTAGGCTCTAATGCAAAATGACTGATATCTTTATAAGAATAGGGGAGTAGGATTCAGAGGCATACAGAGGAAGCCACAAGAAGACAAAGGGAGAAGAAAATGATCTATAAGCCAAGGAGAGAAGACTTAGAAGAAACCACCCTTCCAACACTTTGATTTTAGCCTTCCAGCCTCAAGAAATGGAGAAAATAAGTGTCTGCTGCTTAAGCCACCTGTCTATGGTACTTTGCTATAGTAGTCCTACCCAAAAAACACAGCGACTATTAGTTCTCTCACAATATTTGCTTTTATAAATCATGCTTGAACATTTTTGGTATACAAATAGTCACTTACATTGCTGATTATTTTCTCAGAATCAATGTCTAGAAGTGGAATTATTGGATCCCAAGATGATCAGTCGTGATTCTACCATAAAAGATACTGATTATTTTTTCAACTTTCTTGTACGAATGTAACATATTTTATTCTTTATCTTCATGTTGAACCACACAAGACCAAATATAGTGTCCAAAAGTCCAAAGTTAAAGCTCTCCCTTCTGATTAACAGGCACACATACACCAACACATTGCAATGTAGTTACTCCCTAGGCAGTAGATTCATTCTCACACAGACTACCTTTTATCCATCTTAATAATGTGTGGAAGATGCTTCCCAGAATCAGAAGATTCCTCTTGGGGAAATAAAGACTAGAAAGCTGTCTCTACAGAGCACTTTAAACATCCACATGTCAGCTGGAAAGGGAAATATTATACATACAAGGGTCCTTCAGCTTGTTAACACCTTAGGATGCTTGTGTTATTGTTTGTTGGTTTGATTTTTCAAAGCAGTTAATCAAGTCACTGTTTACCAGAAGGAACACGATGTTTCTCTACTTTTCTCCCAGGATAGCAGCACTGCTATTTTTTCAGATGGCTACACCAGTGGACATCTCCAGAAACAATAGTCTAGAGCCATGAGAAGTGGCTACACTCAACAGAAGCCCTCTAGAGGTGGTAGTGGTTCCTATAGGAGGGTTACCTGGGACCTACGAAGAACATTGGAACGCTACATCATAGGCATAGATAATCAACAGAAGGTGTAAGGAATACTTTGAGAATTCCCTTGGGAAACTCATTGAATTCATTTGGGAACATATGTGGGGAATATTCCAAAGACTCTCAGGAGGGAAAAAAAAAGAGATAGAGAGAGGATGAAGACCCTTAAAGGGCAGGTAGTGGTGAGCGAATAAATAAGGGTTGTCACCAGTTTAAACCTTAGGCAAAAGAGGCCTGAGAAAGCAAAGAGTGATCAATAAATACTCTCTAGGAACAAAGAGAAAAATTACAGTGTCTACTATGTGGTTTTGTGCCATTTCCTCAGAGCATCGTCCCTGCTCTGAGGGTGGCATGGGATTGGAATAAATTGTCCAAAACCACCTGAACCTCAGGATTTAATACTGTGTCCTACTCTCCATGGAGGACAGCTGTAGCAGGATGGTGAAAACAGAACCTCTTGGTTTTACACATTTACAAAGTTAAGGTATTTGAACTCCTATCAGTTAAGAACATTATATATTTCTACTTTGACTCCCTCCCCTTCACATACTTCCTCCTTTTGGAGATGGCATCGAAATTTTGGGATCCAGCTAAGAGGAAGTTGAGTTGGGGATATATATGGTTTGTATTTAGTGAGATATAGTTTGTGGTTTTCAGGTCTTGCATGGAGGATTAAGTTCTCGCTAGCTCTCCCTGTGCAGTCATGGCTTCCAGGACTATTCCCACTGCCTACCATGCTGACTCGAAGGGGGCAGTGATGTGAGGAAGGTTCAGAGTCAGAGACTGACTCTCAGCATGATTGTGCCACATGGTATTGGTATCCAAAGGATGACAGAAATGGAGAAAAATCACAGGTGTATGTACAAACCTAAAAATATAGAGAGCCAGAGCTAGTCTTCAAAAAGTCTCCCAAACCTTACTGCTCAAGTATAAAGAAATTTGGAAGAGTTTGATAATAATCTGAGAATTTTGCCCAAATTTACTAAAACAAATTGATACAACTGAAAGACATTAAAAAAAATATCAGCAGTAAAAATCAAATTTTGATCATGTTAGGAGAAAGAGCAAATTTTCTATTATCTTAGAAAGGATATTATAAAATCTTTGTCTTATAGTGTTCTGTCACAAAATGTAGAAAAAATGTTATGAAGAGATCAACTGTGAATGCATTCACACAATGGAATACTACCCAATAATAAAGAATGCAAAACTGTAGATATGCAACCATTTAGATGAATCATAAAGGCATTTCATTAAGGAGAAAAAGTCAGCCTGAAAAGTTTATAATACCACAAACTATATCTCACTAAATACAAACCATACAAAACATATGATTCCATTTGTATGACATTCTGGAAAAAGTAAAACCACATGGAAGGGGTTAGGGTTTGGAGAGTATGTTTAAATATAAAGGGAAAATATGAGGAATTGATAGGGTGTGATTAATGGTTCTGTATCTTCATTGTGTTAGTAGTTGCATGAATCCACATTTTAACATCTGTTAAATAGTTCATAAACTATACACTTAAAGTAAATTTTATAGTATGTTAATGAAAAGTTTAAAATACTTTAACTATTAAAAATATTCAAAAATTAACATTCTTTGTGTCTCTATATAGTAATACCTGTGAGATTTTAAAGCTTTTAAAATTAAAATTTTAAATCTTGATTTCTTTTATTATACTACATAAATATTAATTTTATACATTTTTTTGTCCATAATATTGTGCTGTTTTGGATTTTTTTCTTTATTTTTGTTTATTTTGTGTTATTTTTCTTAAAGAGACTGTTTAGTTAGATAGGCCTCAAACCCCTACAAAACTTAGATCTGCTCCTGAAGATCTGGAACAAACTTTCAAATGGAGACACTATGTAGTTAAAGACTAGTTATTAGTCCATTTTCTCTGTTTGCCAGCGACTTCATTCTAAAATCCTAGTATCAGTCAGTGGTTATATAGAAATGCACTGGCAGCAACTATAGGTTCAGAAGGTGGATGTAGGAGACACTCTTAGACACTATGACACTATGACAGAACCCCATAGTGAAATGTACAAAGAGAGCCACAGGCAAGAAGGCAGGGGTTAGTAATAATGGGACAGCAGAGTGTCAGTTTCTACAAGGAAACTTTGCTGGCCATGCCACAGAAGATGCCTTTCAAAGACTTCCACCACAAAGCATGGTCTGGAGGACATTCAAGGCTAGGATGGCTAACAAGGTGGAAAACTGCTATGATGGAACTAGACTGGAATATGTTTCCATTTGCTAAGTAAATTTCCATATTTGCTATAGAAAGTGGCTTTTACTTTGAGTGAAAATGAAACACTTTAGCAAAGATCGACTGGGAGAGTAAGATAACCCAGACATCAGTGAAACATAACTATGCCACAATAGTTTGTTCTAATTTTTGGCTTAGCCACTGAATTAAGGGTAATGTCTAAAGGACCAGGACCCCCCAGAGGGAGTCCTGGGAGTCAGAGAGATTCTGAAGTCCCTGGACCTTGGTTAGGTTTGACAAGAAGGCTTTGGAATCTGATGATTTCTCTCAGGTAAAAGTGTGTTGCACTGGATGGGGAATATGGGCCATCTTTATGAACATGTAAAGGAGAGAGATGACATGTAGACTCTGAGAGTAACACCTACTATCACCATGCCCTAGAGTGGCTCAGAACTGTGAACAGGACAATGACACCTTCCAAAGAACAGGAGCAGATGAGCCCACTATGGAATTATACCTAAGGACCTCCAGCATACTTTAGAAGTAGATAAATCTAGTCACAGTCTGTGGCCCCACTCACAGAACGGTGACATGATCACGTTGTGTAATTGGAGCACCTGGGTGCCATCCCACCCCACTAAACAGAGAAGAGACGTGTTACCTGTTGTGAGGTACAGAGAGAGGGGAAAGTACAGTGGCTAACATTTTTGTCTTTGAAGAAAGATTGCTTGCGTCTGAATCTTCACCCTGCAACTGATAACCTGTATCACTCCACAAACAAGTTAATCTCTTTTAGCCTTCATTTCCTCATCTAAAACAAGAACATAATAAGATGAACTATCTCATTGGTGTGTTGGGAAGATTAAATGCAGTAATGTATACAGAGTACTTCATACAACATCAGCCATCTAGTGAGTGCATAATTGCTATTACTGTTGTTCTTAAACATTGGATTTGCCATCTCTAATGGCATATGGCTTATTCATACTAGTGTTACTTTAATTTCAGCTTATGATAAACTATTCAATGAATGTCAAATGAAAATTGTCTGAAATTTAGATGTCTTAGAAGGAAAGTCCAGTATTTCCACTGAGGGATTCAGGCCAATGGTTCTGGAACATGTACTTGTATTGGCAAGAAGAAATCTTGGAGGTCAGAGTCCACCAGTGGAGTGGTAGTGATGCGGTCAGTAGGAGTTGAGCACAAATATTGCAGAATGTCAGAAGAGGGAATTACCATGGCTATCCAGCAAAATTTCTAGGGCTCAAATGTCTCCATCTACTGGGTCAGATATGATGTCTGGAGACAACCATTTCTACAGGACAAAATAAAAAGAATACAGGGAGAGAAAGACAGAGAGAAAAAGACAGAGAGACAGAGAGAAAGAGGGACTTCCTTCTAGATTTGGGGTCCATCAAGTAACCTTGAGGTTCTAGACTTATTTTAGTTTATAGGTTTAGTAAACAATGATTTATCACCCTTTGGATGAGATCTATTGAAACCCATCCTCACGGGCTTTTTCCTCAGTTTCTCTTTCTTGGGCTTAGCTGATAACTAAGGTGCTAAGAGCCAGTGTCCAACTCCCTAAGATGTTGATAAACAAGAGTTCAGACAATTCTTTTTTAGTAATAATCTTTGTATCTACTACATTGATGCTAGATTTTTAAAAAAGAAAAAACAAGAACCTCTGAGATTAAATAATGCTTTTCTCATTTTTATATCCCATACTTCTTATTTTATAGTATCAATACAGAAACTAGACAAAATAACTCCTGAGAAGCTCTCTCTAGGGGAATAAAATTTTCCTAACCATTGCAGGAATATAATTAGCAGGAATAGTACTACTAATCAACAATTATACAGAATATTGATTGTGCTCTTCTCATCTTGACCAAGATATGTAACCAGTGGTATATAAATCACCCTTATCTCAGTCTCTTTCTTTGACACAAACCTCTGCAGTCAAGATTCTCACTTTAGTCCTGCCAACACAGATGACCATGTGTTACTTGTAAACAGTTGAATAACAAAGCAGGAAATAATTGAAAACAAGAAGGCACTGGCCACAGAGGCAAGGCTGCCCCTAGCAAAATGTGAGGCATCCAGATTTAGCTTTCTGTAAGCTCATTGCCTCCTTTGATTGGTCCTTCAAATAGACCTAGGAGAGAAAGCAGTACCCTCATGTGACTGCAAATGGAAACTGAGGCCCAGTGAAATTTAAAAATATATCTGAGACAGTGAAAGTAGAACCCAGAAGAAAGTTAGAAATAGTTATTTTTTATAGCAGCTTGTATAATGTCAGAAATAACAGAGAACTTGTGTGTTCATTCAGTTATAATAATAGAGTCCCTGACAATTTGGGACTTGTGTGACAATTACCTGGGAACTTTACCAAAGACTTTAATTCTTGTGGTTATCATACCTCTCTCACAGAATTTACTGGACTTCAGCTATTCGTCCGTCTGTTTGATGTCCACACTAAACTGTGAACCGTTCAATGGCAAATGTCTGTTCGACCAAAAAGCACAGTCATTTCACAATAAATGGTTATCTGAATAAATAAGTGGGCCACATTTGGCTTAGCATATTTTATGCAAAATTTAAGATTTAGCAGAGATTTACAAATGATATAAACAAAAATTAAAGTCAAAATTTTTATCTAACTATATGAGGCATTCATTTTTATTAAGCAACATTGGGATTTGGGATGTGGAAGAAACTAAGCACTGAATTCTGACTAGAAATGAAGAGGGATATTTTAGGAAACCTGATGTGACATACAAGGCCATGCAAGTTTGGAGATGTTGGCTCCACCTGGTCACAGGTCTGATGGCAAGTTAAGCATATTATTGGTGACAGTCATTGTATGAAGCTGTCTGAGACATCTAACTTTTAACTAACCTTGGAAAAATCAACAGGAACTAAGAAGATAACTGAATGGAGAAAAGCTGCAAGAGTGTAGGTCAGACTCTGTAGGATCCTTTGGAGGAAAAGTGTACACAACATAATTTCTGTTACTCAATTAGAGTGGTGTAGTTCCATTTGGAGCATTTGGGAAATAACTGGAGTCAACAGAGTCAGGGCTGGAGTCCTCTTGCCACAGAGCTACTTCCCTAAGTCCACAAGGGGTTCTGCATGAGCACCTTGCTACTTTGTCCTTGGTGTTCATAATTCTTGTCCCAACTGATATCATCTGAATATTTTGGAGGGTTTAGCAGCTTCATCCTCTGCAGTAAAGATATCTGATTTGTCTGTCTTTATGTTCTTGACTCCCTACACTCAGGTCACTTTCTTTGGTTTCCTTAGGCAGATATATCCTTTAATATCCTTACCTACTTATCCTACTTGTATTCCAAGAGCAACCACAAGGCTATCTCTGTAAAGTCACATTTGTTTGATGAATTCCTGAAAAGTTCTCTTTACCAGGAATTCCTATTTATTTATTTTATTTATTTTTTTTTTAAAAAGATTTTATTTATTTGACAGAAAGAAACACAGCCAGAGAGGGAACACAAGCAGGGGGAGTGAGAGGGAGAAGCAGGCTTCCTGCCGAGCAGGGAGCCCAATGTGGGACTCTATCCCGGGTCTCCGGGATCATGACCTGAGCCGAAGGCAGTCGCTGAACCAACTGAGTCACCCAGATGCCCCAAGGAATTCCTGTTTAAAAAATTATTTAAATTCAATATAGGTAACATATACTGTATTATTTGATTCAGGGGTATAATTTAGTGTTTCATCAGTTGCATATAACACCCAGTGCTCATTAATCAAGTTCCCTCCTTAATGTCCATCATCCAGTTACCCCATCTACTCAATCACCTCCTTTCTAGCAATCCTCAGCTTGTTTATTAGAGTCCAGCATCTCCTACGGTTTGCCTTCTGTTTTCATCTTATTTCCTTTCCTCTCCCATGTTCAACTGTTTTGTTTCTCAAATTCCACATGCGAGTGAAATCAGATGGTATTTGTCTTTCTCTGACTTATTTTACTTTGTAAGTATTTTGCTTATGTATTTTGCTTATGTAATATTCACCAGTTCCATACACATCGTTGCAAATGGTTGAGTGATATTACCAGGAATTCCTCTTTTGATCCAACTTTTCTAGTCTGCTCTTCATGAACATGTGCCATCTGCACAACTAACTTTTTCACAGACTTTGAAAATTTCTATAATACACACACACACACACACCACCAGATTTTCCTTCGTACTTGTCTTTCTTTCTAGTCTGCTCTTCATGAACATGAGCCATCTGCACAAGTAGCTTTTTCACAAACTTTGCAAATTTCTATAATACACACACACACACACACACACACACACACACACCACCAGATTTTCCTTCTCTACTTGTCTTCTGTCTGAGTTTCCTGGTTAACACCTCAGGTTGTCCTCAGATCTGGGAGTTCTACCAAATGGCTTGGGGTGAAACATGTCCTCTCATTATAGCAGTTCATCCTCCTAGAGGGTCCATTTCTGTTTACTGGTCCATTGCAGTAGGGTGTCACTCCAAATGGAGAGAGTTGCCAGAACCACAGTTCTCCCAGCACTCCATGGTGCTTCACTTCATATATTACTCCTCAATAGAGTTCGAGATGCTATGTCCATATCTTATGCTTTGACATCACACTTCTCAGCAAGATTGGCACCCACTCTGATTGCTCATACCAGGCCAATTTTCCCAGCACTGTATCCTCTTGTTGCTATCAGACTCCTAGGGACCAAAACCATTCAATTTGAAAATGTCTTTTCCCCCTTAAACATGTGTTTGGAAATGGTAAATTTACATTAATTACTTTAGTCCTTAAAAATTTTTCCTATGATGTATGCCCTCTTGACTACCAATTTAAAAATGATCCATATTCTTTTTGTTCTATAAAGTCTATCCTCTTTCTTTTCTTCAGTTTTCTTATAGCATGACCTACATTGTAAAATTTGACAATTGATCCCTGTGCTAGTTATTAGTGCAATGTTTTAAATGATCCTTGTTTTCCTTTTTCCAGGTACATAGGAGGATTGTACTTTCACACCCATTTCAGGTTGGGCATGTTCAGTTGATTTCTTTCTTTCTTTCTTTCTTTCTTTCTTTCTTTCTTTCTTTCTTTCTTTCTTTCTTTCTGCCAATGAAATTTTAAGAGCCAATGCACATTCATGTTGTTTGTTCTTTTCTTCTACTTTGGAAATTGTGAAAACAGAAATGGAGCCTCCCTCACACTGATCTTTTGGCTGAATACATTAAGAGTAGAGCCACTCTGCTGACCCATGATGGTCAAACAGCATGAGCAAGAAATAATCTTTAATGTATCTTATTTCTGAGAGTTTCAGGTAATTTTTTGCTCTTAATAACTAAGTCAAACCTGGCTTTCATAGCTTTAAAATTTTTGTGTCCTAGGTTACATTGTCAATAGGATTGTAGAACTTAGGAGAAATGATTTCTTTCATTTTTTAAATCTCTTTTATGTATTTGAAAGAGAGCCAGAGATATGTAGGCAATAATTCATTTGTTCAATATAAATTGATTGAACACATATCCCTGTTTTATCTCTTATGACAGTGATTTCTTTTTTTCCTTAAGAAAGAGAATTGGGTAATGAGAGTACTTACTGAATATAATCAAGGTCATTTGGCATCAAAAAATTGGTCAAAATGTCATTCTAAGAAGAAAGCGAGAAGTTGCCAGGGTGTAGAAACGAACTTCAAAGTATAAGTAACAAATGGCTAGTGGGAACCTCAGGGCATCAATATGAGACAAAATCATCAAAATAACACTACATCTGTGTGTGTGTGTGTGTGTGTGTGTGTGTGTGTTTCTTAGTATCACACAGTATTTATTTGAGGACCACCTAAGAAAGCACTAAGGAAAAAGATAGGAAAAAAAGACACCCTGAGTTCTCAGTGGGAAAAAATATTGCACAACTATGATGCAATTAGGTAACAATGCAAAATATGTAATGCACATGGCCTGAAGAAGAGCAAAACCATTCTGGAGGGGAAAACCATATGAAACTTTATGGAATTGTTGAGACTGAAGAGGAGCCTTAATAACTGTGTAGACAGGAGACACAGAAAAAAGATGAAGCATCCCCCCAAGTTGATCTTCTGGTTAGGTACATTAAACTGACCCATGATAAAGACCATGAACAAAATATGTTAGAGAGAGCATAGGGAGATCATGAAACACCTAATGTATTAGGTGTTCATTCAATCAACAAGTATTGATTGAAATTTTTCTATATATTGACCATGACGGCAATAAAGTGGCAAACAAGTTATCTAGAACTTCTCTATGTTCACTGAACTTTAGTTAGGAAAAATAGTAAACAGATGATTGTTTAGCTTAGAATTTTGCTGAGTGCTGTGAACAAGTCCAATGTAATTTAAGAGTGTAGATAAAAATGCTCTAGACTTGCCTGGAATGGCAGGATAGGGAAGACTCTTCAAGGAGTAGCTTTGAGCATATTAGCAGGAGTAGAACTAGAACAGAGAACACCAAATTGAATGGGCTTGAAATGAGGTTAGTCAGGAAGACAAGGGCTCTTAAGAAGCTTTGTTCTTCATACCAAAGAAAGGTTCCTGAGGAAAGCAAAGACATGACCAAATTTGTATTACTTTATTTCCCTTGTCAACATTCCTCAGAATAAATTTCTTTATCTGACTGAACTTGGTTCATTTAGAGGATGATCCCTTAGAAACATTTAAAGCCATGTCTTGAGAAATAAGAGTTAAAAACGGCAGTCTTCAGTTTCCTTAGTATTATTAATGTGGTCTCAAAATCTCTAAACCATGGTAGTATTCAAATTAAGTCTTTATATATGCTGCATTTTCTAAAAGAGGGGGTGACGTCTTTGAAGATTAGTGGGTAGCAACATATTTTTCTTTCTAAGATGATCTTATGTACTATGTGTATGTGTGTGTATATGCATGTATGGTGTGAATTATGTCCATGCAGGAAAATATCAACACTACCTCTTCTGAAACTTTCATACTAAACAAAAGGGAATTATTGGTATTCACTCATTTGGAAAGAAATCTATAGAGAATGTATTTGGGTTGTTTTCCTTAATAATTGTTTTCAAAATGTCATCAGAGCTACTTTTTTTCATTCAGGCTCCAGAACAACATAGACCAGCTTTCTTACCTTCTCCTTAGAGGCTGTCACTTGAAGTAAGTGGAACAATGTATGAGTTGGACCTGGGGGACAGTTGTTGAAAGCCTGGCATCATTTCTTCACCTCATTGGAACTTGTGTAAGGGAGGGACTTGATGTTACTGAAATATTTCTGAAATAAAAAGACAATATCCCTAGGAAGCACTGAAGCCTGAAAAATGTTTCAATGTCATCTTGAGGTAAAACTGGTATGATGGAAGCTGCATCTCTCCACTCCAGTACTGTAGGGTCAGACTCAAGATGCTCTCAAATAACAGCAAAGATGGGCTGTTGCGTCAACTGTTGAGGAAAGTTATAGGAAGTGGAGGGACTGCATAATGGGAAAGAAGGAGAAATTCTCTGAAGAGATGCTGAAGCAAAGATTCAAACAGTGTAACTCAGGCAGATGGTTGGGCAAACCCACTGGCAGATGGACCAGTAGTATACACAGGAATCAGGAATCATATGGGGCACCAAAAACATGGTTTAAAGCCAACTTTTCAGTAGTTAAACCTGAGAAAGAAATTAAGAAGTTCTGCCTCTTGATTAACTGTGGTGGATGGCATAAATATATGGAGGGAAATACCCTAGGCTTGGTGGTCTATGTTGTAGTTTTCCTGTGAACACATAGGAAAGTGCTGTGTGGTTTAAGAAGCTCTAAAATAAACTATGTATGCAATTGTTCCCCATTTAGATGAGAAATTTTTGTCAAGCACTTACTATATATCAAATATGAAGCTAATAAAGAAGAATGAAATCTTGCCATTTGCAATGATATAGATGGAGCCAGAGTGTATTACGCTAAGCAAAATCAGTAAGTCAGAGATAGACAAAGATCGTATAATTTCACTCATATGTGGAATTTAAGAAACAAAACAGATGAACATAGGGAAAAAAAAAAGAGAGAGAGAAACAAACCATAAGAGACTATATTAACTATAGGGAACAAACTGAAGGTTGCTGGAGGGGAAGTTTGTGGGGGATGGGCTAAATGGATAATAGGCATTAAGGAGGGCACTTGTAATGAGCACTGGGGGTTATATGTAAGTGATGAATCACTAAATCCTACTCCTTTAATTTTTTTAGATTTTATTTATTTATTTGACAGAGAGAAACACAGCTAGAGAGGGAACATAAGCAGAGGGACTGAGAGAGGGAGAAGCAGGCTTCCCGCTGAGCAGGAAGCCCAATGTGGGGCTTGATCCTGGATCTCCAGGATCATGACCTGAGCTAAAGGCTGTTGCTTAACCAACTGAGCCACCCAGGTGCCCCTACTCCTGAAATCAATATTACACTATATGCTAACTAACTCAAATTTAAATAAAAACTTGAAACAAACAAACAAACAAAATATTAGGCTAGGCACAGAGGTAGACAGGATAGCCTGTGGATTCTGACTTATAGGACTTTCAGTTTGCTGTCAAAAATAGAGAAAACAGGGGGGAGGGGCAAGATGGCGGAGAAGTAGGAGACCTTGCTTCAAAAGGTCTCCTGAAGTGAGCTAAACTATCTACAGGACAATCTGAACATGAAATCAGCCTGGGATATAAGACTACACACTTTTGGATCACTTTTTGATCTCTATGGGGACAGAAGAACATCAGCAGAGAGCTATACATCCCCTCAACCACTCCTCACCAAAATGACTCGGAGGAGGAACGACCAACAGAAGATAAACCCAGAGACTGCAACCCCTGTCACAGATTTACTGGAAATGAACATAAACAATAAGACAGAAATGGAATTCAGGGCAGCAATTGTCCAAGCTATGGCTAACTTGGAAAAGAACATTAATCTCAAGATAGAAGCTCTAATGACAGGAATGAAAGCCAAGGTTAGATAGGCCATTAATGAGATGCAATCTAATTTAAATATGCTAACAGCTAGAGTAAGTGAAGCTGAAGATCATATTAGTGATTTAGAAGACAGATGGATTAAGAAGGTGGAACAAGAGAACTCTTGGAACAAACAGCTAAAATCCCATGAAAATAGAATTAGGGAAATAAATGATGCTATGAAACACTCCAATATCAGAATTATTGGAATCCCCATAGGAGTTAAAAGAGAGAGAAGCCTAGAAGATATAGTTGAACAAATCACGGATGAAAATTTCCCGAATTGGGGAAATGAAACAAATGTTCGTGTCCTAGAGGCAGAGAGGACACCCAACCCCAAGATCAATGAGGCTAGAAAAACCTCCAGACACATAATTATGAAATTCGTGAATCATAAAACCAAAGAATATGTCTTAAGAGCAGCTAGGGGGAAGCGATCCCTTACATACAGAGGGAGGACCATCAGAATAATGTCAAACCTATCCACAGAAACCTGGGAAGCCATAAAGGGCTGGCAAGACACATTCAGGAAATTACATAAAAAAAAAAAAAAATGCAAGCAAGGATAATGTACCCGGCAAGGTTGACTTTCAGAATGGAAGGGGAGATAAAGAGCTTTCAGGACTGTCAAGGTTTAAAAGATTATGCAACCACCAAACCAGTACTAGAAGAAATACTAAGAGGGGTTCTATAAAAGAGAAATGAACCCAAGAGTGACACAGAACAGAAATTTACAGAAGTAATCTATTGAAACATGAATTCACAGGCAACATGGTGTCAGTAAAAATGTATCTATCAATAATAGCTCTCAATGTGTATGGCCTAAATGCTCCAATAAAAAGACATGGGGTTGCAAACTGGATAAAATGACAGGACCCATCCATATGCTGTTTACAAGAGACACATTTGGAATCTAAAGATACTTCCAGATTGAAAGTGAGGGGATGGAGGACCATCGTTCATGCCAATGGGCCTCAAAAGAAAGCTGGGGTAGCGATTTTAATCTAAAGACTGTAGTCAGACACAGAAGGACACTACATCATTCTCAAAGGGTCTATATACCAAGAAGATCTAACAATTGTAAATATTTATGCCCCTAATATGGGAACAGCCAACTACATAACCCAACTGTTAAGCAAAATAAGGAGTCATATTGATATGAATACATTAATTGTAGGAGATCTTAACACACCATTCTCAGCAATGAACAGATCATCTAAACAGAAAATCAACAAAAATAACCAAGAACTTTAAATGACACATTGGACCAGATGGAATTCAGAGATATATTCAGAACATTCCACCCTAAAACAGTAGAATATTCATTCTTCTCAAGCTCACATGAAATTTTCTCCAGAATAGACCACATACTAGGCCACAAATCAGGGCCCAACCAATACCAGAAGATTGAGATTATTCCCTGTGTATTCTCTGACCACAATGTTATGAAACTGGAACTCAACCACAATAAAAAGTTCAGAAGAAAATCAAACATTTGGAAGCTAAAGACTATCCTGCTCAAGCATGTTTGGATCAACCAGGAAATCAAAGAAGAACTGAAACATTTCATGGAAACCAATGAGAATGAAGATACATCAATCCAAAACCTACAGGATACAGCAAAAGCAGTTCTAAGGGGGAAATACATAGCCATCCAAGCCTCACTCAAAAAAATTGAAAAATCCTGAATACACCAACTCTCATTACACCTTAAAGAACTGTAAAATCAACAAAAAATTAAACCAACCTCACACACAAGATGGGAAATAATTAAGATTAGAACAGAGATCAATGAACTAGAAACTAGAGATACAGTAGAATGCATCAACGAAACTAGAAGCTGGTTCTTTGAAAAAATTAATAAGACTGATAAACCATTGGCCAAACTAGTCCAAAAGAAAAGGGAGAAGACCCAAATTAATAAAATTATGAATGAAAGCGGAGAGATCACGACCAAAACAAGGAAATAGAAACAATCATTAGAAATTACTATCAACAATTATATGCCAATAAGTTTAACAACCTAGAAGAGATGGGTACATTCCTGGAAACCTATAAACTTCCAGGACTGAAACAGGAAGAAATTGACAATCTGAATAGACCTATATCTAGTAACTAGATTGAAGCAGTGATCAAAAACCTCTGAAAAAACAAGAGCCCAGGACCAGACAGATTCCCTAGGAAATTCTACCAAACATTCAAAAAGAAATAACACCTATTCTCCTGAAGCTCTTTCAAAAAATAGAAACGGAAGGAAAACTTCCAGACTCTTTCTATGAAGCCAGCATTATTCTAATCCCCAAACCAGACAAAGACCCCATCAAAAAGGAGAACTTCAGACCAATATCTCTGATGAATATGGATGCCAAGATTCTCAACAAGATCCTTGCTAACAGGATACAACAATACATTAAAAAGATTATCCACTATGACCAGGTGGGATTTATCCCAGGGATACAAGGGTGGTTCAACACTTGCAAATCAATCAACATGATAGGACAAATCAATAAGAGAAGAGAGAAGAACCACATGGTACTCTCAATTGATGCAGAAAAGGCTTTTGACAAAAAACAACCTCCGTTCCTGATTAAAACTCTTTAAAGTATAGGGATAAAGGGAACATTCCTTAACCTCATAAAATCTATCTATGAAAAACCCACAGCAAATATCATTCTCAATGGGGAAAAGGTGACAGACTTCTGTCTGAGATCAGGAACAAGACAAGGATGCCCACTCTCGCCACTACTGTTCAACATAGTGTTAGAAGTCCTAGCAACTGCAATCAGACAACAGAAAGAAATAAAAGGTATTCATCTTGGCAAAGAAGAAGTCAAAATCGCTCTCTTTGCAGATGACATGATACTCTATGTGGAAAACCCAAAAGACTCTACCCCCAAACTACTAGAACTCATACCAACAATTCGGTAATGTGGCAGGATACAAAATCAATACACAGAAATCAGTTGTGTTCTTATATACTAAGAATGAAAATATAGAAAGGGATATCAGAGAATTGACTCCATTTACTATAGCACCAAAAACCATAAGATACTTAGGAATAAACCTAACCAAAGAAGTTAAAGATCTGTACTCAAGGAACTACAGAACACTCATGAAGAAGACACCAAAAGATGGATGAGCATTTCAATTCATGGATAAGAAGAATAAACATTGTTAAAATGTCTATACTGCCCAGAGCAATCTATACTTTCAATGCCATTCTGATCAAAACCTCACCAACATTTTTCAAAGCGTTGGAACAAATAATCCTAAAATTTATATGGAACCAAAAAAGACCCCGAATTGCTAAGGAATTGTTGAAGAAAAACAAAGCTGGAGGCATCATGTTACCCGACTTCAGGCTTTATTACAAAGCTGTGATCACCAAGACAACATGGTACTGGCACAAAAACAGACAAATAGACCAATGGAACAGAATAGAGAGTCCAGATATGGACCCACAAATCTATGGTCAAGTCATCTTCGACAAAGCAGGAAAAAATATCCAGTGGAAAAAAGACAGTCTCTTCAATAAATGGTGCTGGGAAAATTGCACAGCTATGTATAGAAGAATGAAGCTAGACCATTCTCTCACACCACACACAAAGGCAAACTCGAAATGGATGAAAGACATCAATGTGAGGCAGGAATCCATCAAAATCCTAGAAGAGAAGATAGGCAGTAACCTCTTTGACATTGGCCACAGCAACTTCTTTCAAGACACATCTCCAGAGGCAAAGGAGACAAAAACGAAAATGAACTTTTGGGACTTCATCAAGATAAAATGTTTCTGCACAGCAAAGGAAACAGTCAACAAAGCAAAGAGGCAACCCAGCGAATGGGAGAAGATATTTGCAAATGACACTACAGACAAAGGGCTGATATCCAAGATCTATAAAGAACTACTCAAACCCAACATCCCAAAAGAAGATGAACGCATCAAACAATGGGCAGGAGACATGAGGAGGTACTTCTCTCTAGAAGATCTACAAATGGCTAATAGACACATGAAAAAAATGTTCATCATCACTAGCTATCAAGGAAATTCAAATCAAAACCACACTGAGATACCACCTTACATCAGTCAGAATGGCCAAAACTAATAAGACAGGAAACAACAAGTGTTGGAGAGATTGTGGAGAAAGGGGAACCCTCTTACACTGTTGGAGGGAATGTAAGTTGGTGCAGCCGCCTTGGAAAACAGTGTGGAGATTCCTTAAAAAAATTAAAAATAGAGCTACCCTATGACCTTGAAATTGTACTACTATGTATTTATCCCAAAGATACAGTTGTAGTGAAAAGAAGGGCCGTATGTACCCCATTGTTCATTGCAGCAATGGCCACAATTGCCAAACTGCGGAAAGAGCCAAGGTACCCTTCAACAGATGAATGGATAAAGAAATTGTGGTACATATATACAATGTAATACTACGCCTCCATCAAAAAGGGTGAATATCCTACTTTTGTAGCAACATGGACTGGATTGGAAGAGATTATGCTGAGTCAAATAAGCCAAGTAGAGAAAGTCAAGTATCACATGGTTTCACTTACATGTGGTGCATATGGTGTAATATAGAGGACAGTAGAAGGAAAGTAAATGGGAAGTAGGGTAATTCGAGGAGAGAAACAAAACATGAGAGAATTTGGACTCAGAAACAAACTGAGGGTCTTGGAGGGAAGGAGGTGTGGGGATGGGAGAGTCTGGTGGTGAGTACTGAGGGCATGTGCATATTGCATAGTGCACTGGATGTGGGGCATAAACAATGAATCTTGTAACACTGAAAAAAATAAAATTAAATTAAAAAGATAAAGAGAAGAGAGGGAAAAATGATGGAAGATTAAGAGGTCCATGGATATTTTTAAAATTCAAAGCTGTTATCAATGCTCTTTGTAACTCAGATTTTGATTTAAATGCTTAAGCATGTAATTAAATATTAAAACATGAAAAAATAGAGACAACAAAACAAATCAATGTCATAAATGACACAAATGCAAAACTGTAGGGCACATTGGAAGCACAGATGAGAGATATTTTGGTGGGTAAGAGGGGATCAAGGAAGTGTTTCAAGAAAATATAGGCAGTAAGGGAATTTGGTATCTGATATCAACTAGAGGAAGACTGAGTAGTGGGTAGATGAGGGAAAGAAGGAAATCTTCAGGGAATGGGTTCCAATCAGGAAGAAAAGCAATAGTGTTTGCAAAGTCTGATGGTGAGCGAGTTTGTTGTAACTAAGAGATACATGGAGGTTTATTTATCATTATGCCTGTTATAATAGTACTTAGTTAATGGTTTGGAAATATAAATTGTAATCTAGTTTTTAAAATGGTTTCTTTTTTGCTTGTTGAATTCTAAGCCACTTTGAGGTGGGACATAATTATACTGTCAGAATATGAGTGTAAAGGAGCCCTCTGAGTAAAATTCTTTCATGATTTTATTCTCTTTTCTCTGTGTTCCTTCAAAGTTTAGCCTCTGTTACCAGAGGTTTGGAAGAGTGGAACCAATTCTTACCATCTGGAAACACACATTCACACACACACACACACACACACACACACACACACAAGAATAATTTATTTTTGTTCTTCATAATTCATTCTATGTCACTCCCTAATACTTTCTCCATATGAAAGAATTAGTCCAGCAACATGAGATTTTTTTTGGTCACAACTGAAACAATGTTTAGACTTTCTAAATATCCATTTTATACAGTACTTTAATCCAATTCACAGCATTTTCAAATACAATTTTTAAAAACTGGTAAAACATAAAATGGATGGAAAAACATAACAGTGGTTAAAAATGCATCCAAACATATTTATGGGGTCTTACAATTGGTCTTATTACACTTATGTATGAATACAGAATTAAATAATATAACAAGCTTCAGATACCCATATATTTTTAAGGATAAATGAATTCTCATATTTGAATATTTTGCAATGGATTCATTGCTCTAAACATTTTCTTTACTTGGATGGTATTTCTTTCCCTATCTGTGCATTCTGAAACTGTTTTTTTTTTTTTTTTTTTTTTTTTTGGTCCCTTCTTGTTGGCAAGAGAGAGCAAGTAGGGCTCTGCCAAAGAGGATCTTGGTTGGATGGAAATCACCTAAGAACTCCAAACTAAGTGCCAGGGTGGCTTGGTGGGATTCCAAGTTCTGAATATTGGTATTTGAATCCAGATGGGGGCCACTCTGGACGTAGGTCAGCAGGACTTGAAGTAACTCTGGCTGAGAGCTGATCTACATACAGGTCACACACAGATCTCTTTGTGGTGATGGAGAAGCTGGGGTCAGCTCATAGGGGAGTCCTGTGGTAGAACACCCAGGAATGAAGTAGGTTTTACTTTTTAAGGAGTGACCCATTAAAAATGAAAACAAGAAGAGGCCTTTGATCTGTTCTTGGAGCCCTAGAGAAGCACAACCAAAAATGGAATTAGAATTCCATAGTTTGAAGGTTTGTGACCAACCTCTTAATCCACAACCAGTACTTTTCCTTTACTTATTCAGCCCAGCACTTTGAAAATCTGAAATCAGCTTCTTTTCTGTCATGACAGGATTTACAGGAAGCTACCCAGTCTCCCCAGTTACAGCATTAAATGAGATACATAAAAACAAAAGTTAATTCACTGATGTTAACTGTCTTTAGAACTTATGGAAAGAAAAAAGACTCAAAGCTTAAGTCACCCTTAAATTTACACCTAAGTTGAAGAATGCTAAGCTGTCTTCTTCCTTCACTATTTTTCTATTTTAAGAATTAAAATGGACTGTACAAGATTTTCACATACCTATACTCCCAGAAAATACCCATAAAAGAAAAAGAGCTTTTCATCATTTGGGAAGGTATTTCTTTGATGAGTTTGTATTCATCAATAAATAATATCCACGAATGCTTGGGTGGCCTAGTGGGTTAAAGCCTCGGCCTTCAGCTCAGGTCATGATCTCAGGGTCCTGGGATCGAGGCTCTCTGCTCAACAGGGAGCCTGCTTCCTCCTCTTTCTTTGCCTGCCTCTCTGCCTACTTGCGATCTCTCTCTCTCTGTCAAATAAATAAGATCTTTTAAAATAAACAAATAAATACATAAATAATATCTTGCTTCAAAACATGCAGGCACTTTGGGCTGCTTGTAGCATCTCAGCAGGTTCCTAGAGTGGATTCCATCACAGTTGGTAAGAAACAGAGGAGCCAGAGAGAAAATACTGCAGTCTGCCTATAACTCACCTCAAGTGAATTACCTACCCTCATTTCTCTTTCTGTCTGTTGATTCAGAGTAAAAAATAGGGATTAAATAATATCCATTCTCATAGGCTTTCTTACAACAAAATGAGACAGAGCTTATCAAACATTTAAAACTCAGCCTGGCATTTAATAAGTGATCAATAAATGAGTTGCTGCTATTTTTTCTATCATTGTTGTTGATCTTGCAAAGCAACTTCTCCCAGTGAAATTGATAGCTTTGTACTTTTAGAATAACTGCTGGAGTATAACATCTCAACTAAACCTGAGAAAAGAGCCAAAGAGAGATAAACATCATGGCAAAAAGGGTTAGTTGAATACATGAATTAAAAAAAAAGCCTACCAAGATGTAGAAAGGGAGCAAAAGAATGTTTGTCTAGATTTATGAAGATCAACATGCATACAGCTAGTAGGATCTCCCTCCAATAGAATGTTGTGTCCTTATGGAAAGAGAAAGTTTTGTATCATCTACCCTGCCTAGGATTCAGACCAGTGGCCCTATCTTAAAAAAATAAATACAGACAACAATAACAACAACAAAAATTAAACACATAGTCAAAGTGAAAAGACGATATTTGTAATTCAATAAAAATGAGTTATTAAAGAGATCTTTTATTCTAAAGGGACAATACTGTCTTTGGTTTTGTCCATCATCTTGGGATGGCTCAGGTTTTGAAGAGGCAATGCTAAAATAAGGCTACGTTTGTTCCTGAGAATTTTCTGGGTTTCATTTTCTGATTAAAAATCAAAACTGCTTCTTGGTGGTGAAACTATGTATCTCACAGCCACTGGTGAATAGGGTTTGCATTTGTATTCATTTCTAAAAATAAAGGAAAAACAACCTGAACAAACCTTTTCCAGTGCATTAAGCCTTCTGACCTTTATTGAAATAACAAAACAGTTTTTCAAAGGACAGGAGGATGAATCAAAGGTAACTTTCTATTTGCCAACATTCAAGGGTGGGGGTATACCTTGCCTCCCTTTCTCAGAGGGCTGTTCTGACATAATGTTTGCAAAGCACTCAGCCCTCTCAGGAGGGTGTTGAATTATGATTTTTTAAAAATTTAAATGTGTGGATGTAAAAAAGCTTGATATGTTAGCAGTAAAAAACTGCATTAGCAGACTTGAGAGTGCCTTGAAGAAACAACACCAAAAGGCATATAGGAAGAACAATCAAGAATCTTGAGGTTGGGACCTGAGTGCTCCTCTGAGTAGCATGTGGACTTAGGCAAAACATTTAAAGGAATCAACATATTTTGTTGTCAGTGGTAGTGGTGGTTTGTTCTGTTTTGTTTTGACTCCAGAATTGTATGCAAAATATATGAGTTTCTGAAAAAAAGGGGCTTGGCAAATCCTATGGCATCTTTCAAACAGCTCTTGCATCTATCCATCTATTTTCTGTTCCCAGTGCTATTACCTAGGCCAGGTGTAACAGTATAATAGTCCCTGAACTGCTCTTCCTACTCTGGCCACCCCTTCTTTGATCTGATATATTTATGTTTATGTTTATCATTTCCTTATTTATAAACCATGAATGATTCACCATTACTACAAAATTAAGTACAAAAGTTTGTCCAGTATTCAAGGGCTAAAAGATATGGCACCATCCTCATTTTCTATATGACCTTTTATTTTTCTTCTACATATAACTTATTTTCCAGAAAAAGTTGGCTTATTTTCATCTTTAAATTACTTCCCGCTTTTTCTTGCTTTTGTACCTCTGATAATATGGGTCCTACTTCCCTAGAGCTCTAACTATGTCACCCTGCACAAAATACTGAAAACATACCTACAACATGCATGCATGTGTACATACACATACACACACAACCCAACTGAATCAATTTTGGGAAGGTGTCGAGGTAAAGAACTCACTGAAACCAGTTGCATTTCTATACACTAACAATGAGACAAAAAAAGGAGAAGTTAAGGAATTGATCTCATTTACAATTGCATCAAAGCCCTTAATATGACTAAGAATAAACCTAACTAAAGAGGTAAATGATCTGTAATCTAAAAACTACAGAACACTTAAGAAAGAAATTGAGGAAGACACAAAGAAATGGAAAAACATTCCATGCTCATGGATTGAAAGAATAAATACGTTAAAATGTCTGTGCCACCCAGAGCAATCTACATAGTCAGTGCAATCCCTATGAAAATGACATCAAGATTTTTCACACAGCTGGGGCACCTGCGTAGCTCGGTTGAGCGACTGCCTTTGGCTCAGGTCACGATCCCAGAGACCTGGGATTGAGTCCCACATCGAGCTCCATGCTCAGTGGGAGGCCTGCTTCTCCCTCTCTCACTCCCCTTGCTTGTGTTCCCTCTCTAACTGTGTTTCTCTCTGCCAAATAAATAAATAAAATCTTAAAAAAAAAAAAAAAGAAAAGATTTTTCACACAGCTACAACAAATAATTCTGAAATTTGTATGGAACCAGGAAAGACCCCACATAGCCAGAGGAATGTTGAAAAAGAAAACCATTGATACCACAATGCTGGACTAAGCTATGTTACAAAGCTGTAGTCATCATGATAGTATGGCACTGGCACAAAAAACAGACACATAGATCAATGGAACAGAATAGAGAACCCAAATAGGGACCCTCAACTCTAAGGTTATCTAAGCTTTGACAAAGCAGAAAAGAATATCCAATGGAAAAATGACAGCCTCTTCAATAAATGGTGTTGGAAAAATTGTACAGCCACATGTAGAAGAATAAAACTAGACCATTTTCTTACATACCATACACAAAGATAGACTCAAAATGGCTGAAAGACCTCAATATGAGACAGGAATCCATCGGAATTCTGGAGGTCAACACGGGTAACAACTTCTTTGACCTTGGCCACAACAACTTCTTTCTAGACACATCTCCAAAGGCAAGGGAAACGAAAGCAAAAATAGCTATTGAGACTTCATCAAAATAAAAAGGTTCTGCACAGCAAAGAAAAAAGTCAACAAAACTAAAAGGCAACCTATGGAATGGGAGAACGTATTTGCAAATGACATATCAGATAAAAGACTAGTATCCAAGTTCTATAAAGAACTTATCAAACTTAACACTCAAAAAACACATAATCCAGTCAAGAAATGGGCAGAAGACATGAACAGACATTTCTCCAAAGAAGTCATCAAAATGGTGGCCAAAAGACACATGAAAAAATGCTTCACATCCCTTGGCATCAGGGAAATACAAATCGAAACCACAATGAGATACCACCTCACATGAGTCAGAATGGCTAAAATTAGCAAGACAAGAAATAACAAATGTTGGCAAGGCTGCAGAGAAAGGGGAATTCTCTAACACTGTTGGTGGAAATGTAAGCTGGTATAGCCACTCTGGAAAACAGTATGGAGGCTCTCAAGAAGTTAGAATAGAGCTACCTTAAGACCCAGCAACTGCACTACCAGATTTTTACCCCAAAGATATGAATGTATTGATCTCAAGGGGCACTTGCACCCCAATGTTTATAACAGCAATGTCCACAATAGCCAAACTGTAGAAAGAACCAAGATGTCCATGACAGATGAATGGATAAAGAAGATATGTGCGGGTATATATATACTAACACACAGTAGAATATTGCTCAGTCATCAGAAATGATGAATACTTAACCATTTACATTGAAATGGTAATTACATGGAACTGGAGGGTATTATGCTGAGCAAAATAAGTCAGAGAAAGACAATTATCATATGGTTTCACTCATATATGGAATATAAGATACAGTGCAGAGGATCATAGGGGAAGGAAGGGAAACTGAATGGGAAGTCATCATAGAGGCAGAAAAACCATGAGAGATTCTTAACTATAGGGAATACACTGAGGATTGCTGGAGGGGAGGGAGGTGGGAGGATGTGGTAATTAAGGAGGGCACATGATGTGATGAGCACTGGGTGTTATATGCAACTGATGAATGATTGAACACTACATCTGAAACCAATGATATACCCTATGTTACCTAATTGAGTTTAAATTAGAAAAATAATAACTAAAAGGATAAAAAAAGAGAACTCACTGAATTCATTATTTGAGAGGCATTTTTTTTCTTCTTCTTAGTGCTAAGAGTTGTTGTAGAGGGTCTGCCAAGATTTAGAGGTAACTCCATTCCTATTGACTTAATACTCCCTTGGAAATCTGTTAAATACATGATTTTGACATGAGGCATTTTAACTTACATCATCTGACTTTCCATCTTTAGAATTATAATCAGTAAATCACATAGTGAATGAACATTGTATACATAAGATTTTTTGCTGTCACAAACCTGGGAAGAAAAAACCTTCTTGAGGTTTGGGACTGAATGGGAAATAAAGGCTTCACTATGCTACTTTTAGAGCAATGCTGAAGCTATCCACAGAAGGATCCAGCAACACATTATTTTATCAAGAAAGCATTAGGAGCAGAGGAAAAGCCCTGATACTTAGCTTCTCATTTCTAAAAGAACAAATAAACTATGCTCTCAAAGTTCTCCTAGCAGGACCACTCTCTGATTCTAGAAACCCAAAGGGCATGTATTAGTTGCCAAGTCTAAGTCATAGGATTTACTTCTAAGATGACATATTAGAATACTAATTCTTATCTTTATTATTATTATTGTTATTAACATTTTCCTAAGAATTCAAGGAAGTGACAGATTGTATCAATAAATCTCAATTCTAGTGATTCATCTATCACTGCCTTATTTATAAACTTGAACACTCTTTTATTATATGTATAGATATATTTTCACTTTCCACCCCACTAAAATGGGGTAATAATAATTATCATATAAGGTTTGTGTAAAGCTACCTTGAGCTATTGGATTAAATATGTAGATATAGGTATAGCTATAGATATATAATGTGCTATCATTGGTTAGTCATTCTCAGACTTTTCCCTCTTTACGAAAAATCAGATGTTGTAAACATCTATAAACATCTCTTCAGTAATTGTAAGATGTATTATCCTATAGACTTATAAAAACAAAATAAACATCTGTGTATTTCTGTATGATACACATAAAGAAATCATCAACATATTTTTCTTTCTGTTCTTCTTAAATTGCTTGACTATGGGACAACTTTCTACTTTTCAGTGATGGAACAAATGTAAGAAATTGTCCCTCAGATGCTCATACTGAGATGATGCTGGGCTATGCAAATTCAATCTCTTGGCAAATTTATGGAGTTATCACAATTGCTAAAATATGCAATGTCCCTGCCATACAGAGCAGACTCAAGAGTGGTCTGGAAATGTGTAATTTTAATGATAATAATACACTTCTGCCAACTAATCTTTATAAATCAAGATATTCCTAATGAGAATAAGGCACCAGGCCTAAAATAATAAACCAAATTCATTTTTGTATTAAGAAAAGAATATCCACTCAATCTAAATGACAAAAAGGGCATTTTACAAAGATATGATATGAAGAGTCACATGGAACCTAAAAAGAGGAATTTGACCTAATATTAAGGACACCTAGAAAAAGGAATTCAAATCCAAATAGATTCTCTTTCAACCTTTCCTTGTATTTCCTTCTTTGCCACAGATTGACCACTTAAATTTTTCTCTCATCTAATGCATGGAAGCAAATCCACCAGCAGCTCTCAAAGTATAAAGTAGAGTCTCTATCTCTATTCACAAACTTCCGAAAGTGTTCTTGAGCCAAAGCTCAAACATTTGTGATGGAATGTTTAGCATGCACAACAAGTTCATCCAACAATTAATTCAGTTTCCAGAAGCTGAATTAAGTAAGCACACGGCAGTTCCCTGTGAAACTACATGGATGTATTTGGCAAAGGGATAATTTCCAGAAAGGAAGGGTAAAGATGTTTGCCACAAACTCCCAATGAGTAGCCTCCCCTCATTTCTTTGTCTAAACATAAGTCTTGGATACCTTATAGTTTTTGTTTATGTGGTCTAGACATATTAGTATTTGATTACATGTTGTCTTACATTGTTGTTTATTATACAGGTACATACCTTGTTTCCAAAACAAGCTACACATGTTTTAGTGTAGAAGCATACAGTATCTCTGCTGGGTGTTGCAGAAGGCTTAGCATGGCACTAGCATGGTGCTGTGCATGTAGTAGCCACTTCAATAATAATCCTTAAAATTAAGTAGCTCTTTTTACATGAGTAACTTCAAGTATGTGTTCATTTCAATAAAAAAATGGTTTAACTGAGTTTGCTTTCTTGCAACCATTTTTTTGGGAATTTACAGATAGATCAGTTTAGCAAGATCAGTAGAACCAATCATTCACGTTGAAGCAAGTTCTAAACTCTTCAATGGCATTTATTTTTTCAGTGACTCCTTCATGTGTGTATGAAGGGTCAGAGGGAGGGCAGGAGTTTAAGACAGCTGCAGAAATGAGACTGACAGAAGGAAGGAACATATTGAAGTAGTTAGCCAAATGATATGGCATGCCAAACCTCAAAGGAGAAAAGTACTATAAAAGCAAGGTAGACTAAGACTCATGGTGAACTATTATATTCAAATTTTTAAAATACTTGCAACCCAAAAATGTTTTTGAAAAAACTTGACCAAGATAAACACTTAATTTAGAATGGTCCAGACCAAAATTTTCTAAATAAAATATTAGGTTATAAGTACTTTATGAAATTGTATCTCAATCTATACACACATTGATTAATATGGTGACTAAAACATATGCACTTTTTTTGGAAGTGGATGAACAGCAACATTTTACTAAGACTTTTTTCCAACAATAAGAACACTTTGTTTTCCTCAAGATCATTTATAGGCATTTTGACTCAGGATTTTTAGAAAATACATTTCTCTGATGGAGAGAAATATAGATGTTATTATTTTTGCTATTTATATTAGGATCAGCGTTATTGCTGACTACATCATTTTGGTGTCATCATTTCTATGAAATCTCAGAATATTAAGCTGTTACTAACCCACTTTAATAAATGTTTTTTCCTACAAAATGTTCCATGTCTGTTTTTGTGAGTTACCACCCATTGCTATGTATTTGGTATTTGTTGCGGCCGGTGTGACAATGTAAGCTGAACCTGAGGGCAAGGAGATGAAGAAAACAAAGACAAAGAAAAGAGATGGGAACAGGAGGGGCAAAGTGGATGGTGTCCAATCAGTGCCAATTTTATTCAAGGCTACAAGCTATTATATAGTGAACAGTGCATAATCATACAGAAACATCTATAGTGGAAAAGTTACAGCAAGAATTCCATCCATTCCCCCACAGTTCCCATTTCTCTTTCCCATGACAACGATTCTCTTTGTTCACACCAAACTACCATCATTAAAGAAAAGGGAGGCACAGCACATGCCTACATGTTTATGTCTATAACAGAACATGATTAACTGGCCTTCGACTCGCAAGGGCAGAGGCCTTGATAGGCGGGTACCAGGAGTTTTCGCTCCACCATTAACTCTAGCCTAACTGGGCGAAAACGCCCAGGCTGGCGAGTTCAGGAGCTCTTACTCAACTGTTGATGCCAGCCTGGCTCTGGGCTCCCTACAGGTATTTACAGAAAGATATGCTTCTGATTTATTTACCTACGTCTAACACGCTAATTTTAAAATTTAATTTTCTCTGTGTTCCCCAGGAAATTTTTTGATATGACTTTTTACTATGACTAATACAAGGATGGAGAGAGATGTGTGCTTTCTCTAGGGTCAGATTCTGTTTCAGGAACTGGTAAAACATCTTTTTTATAACAATACAGTAAGTTGAAAAGGACTTGAGTCTTTTACAACGTTTTAGAAATGTTTCTCCTTCCAGCTACAGTCTTAACTTTTTAAAATAAATCATGGCTAATTTCCTCTAATGTGATGGTTTTTGTTGGCAAACAGATGAGTGGGAGTTGGGAACTCAGGCCTAACCCACTTAAATCAGAGGGAGCATTAGTGCAAATATTCTTTAGTAATCATTCATTGTCTAATCAAACGAAACTGGCTTACTCAATGTTCAGTAGCATGTCTTTTCAAATCCTGGCTCAGGCTTTTGACTAATGTGTGTCGCTCACTCTGATCCCTTCGGGGCTGCAGAAATCTCCTATTTCCTTTCATTTCCGGGTATGCAGCTGCATTTCTAAGGCATGACTGCATTGCTACATGAATCATTGATTTGGAAAACCTGAAGTGACCTTCAACTTGTTCTCAAGCTCTTCCTTAAGAGAAGAGAGGCAAAAGCAACCAAATGTTGAAGAAGTCATTTTTCTAAAGGTATTATTGGTGGGTAGAGGGTTGGGAGACCAGGCCATATATGTGTTGAGTGTGTATGTTGGAGGGAGATTATAGTCTTTATTCAGAAGTGACGTTTCATAATAATCTGTGTTTTGGGTATAATTCTAAAAGGCAGAGCCTTTTTCTTGTTCAGAGGCAAACACTGCCCTAGCTTCTCAGCTGCCCGGTTAAACTGTATGCTACTCAGACATCTCCAATTCTTCTCTCCAGTGGTGTGCTTCTGTTCAGGATACTTACCCAGTCAGCACATTGATAGTCTTTCAGAAGAGTCAATACTGTGAAGTTATATGATGAGAAATTCTACTTTCATTGTTTTTCTTTAACTTCACCTTTCATTTTCAGTTATGTGTCTGGGTATAAGGCCTGCTTTGCCAACTATTCTAGATGTACATGTAGCTCTGGGGAGCAGAGCTGAATTCCTTCAACACTGACTTGCTCCTCTTCATGAGGGGGTGACCTCGTTGGACATATCAATCAATATTCAATGAGACATATAGATTACCTTAATGGAGCTGCTCAATGAAGTTCATGTGAGGTCAATAGAAGATGCAGGTATTATATCCACTGAGTCACTAAGTGGTCTCAGGCCAGGAGTGTCCCTTTTCAATACAGTCTGGTTAACCTCACCCGCCTGTCCCCTGAGTCCCCTTCCTCTATGGTGAGGAGTGTTTCCAAAGGTTTTTCTGGCTGCAGGAAGTAGTAGAAAAGGAATTGCTAAATAAACATCAACCCTTAGGTATAAATGGCTGACAAGTCTCAATCCTTATAAAAAGGAAAGCATCTGGGGCACTTGGGTGGCTCAGTCGGTTGAGCACCTAACTCTTGGTTTTGGCTCAGGTCATGATCTCAGCCCTGCATCAGGTTCTGTACTCTGTGGGCAGTCTGCTTGAGATTCTTCCCCTCTCTTTTCCTCCCCCTCTATTCCTCCCCCCTTCAAATAAATACATAAAATATTATTAAAAAGAGGTGAAACAATCTGCAGTTTACATGCTTGAATGTTTCTACTGTATTGCTGGAGCCATAATTCAAGTTTCCTTTGAGTTGACCTAAAATGAGAGAATAAGTTACCTAGATGACCTCCTAGGTCCTTTCTCGCTCTAATAATACACAGATTATTTTCTAAGAATTTCCTAAGAGGTGTTGTTCATTTATTATTAACTCCATTTAAGAGCTAAGGAAGTAGAGACTCAAGAAGGTGTAGTAGAAGAGCAGAGTACAGCCTTCTGACTTGTGGGTTTAGTCACATCCCTGATCCAGAAGCTTCCCAGTTGTTCTTACCTGTTGTGAGGCTTGTACTAGCTAGGCTCTTTTCAGGAACTTCCAAAACCAAACCACGTTGATAAACTTTGCTCCTGCCTCTGCTACCTCCTAACCATCTTCTCACAATGAGTCATTTTTGCAAAATCTCTCATCCTGTTCTTCATGTCCGGGTAGGTGAATGTGAGCACTGTAAAAGGCAAGCAATCAATATCTGGGGTTAGATAAAGCTCTGCAAGCCAATCTGCAAGCCCAAGCAAAGATTCCTGTGTCCTTAACTGTAAACTTGGCACATGAAAAGTGACTTCCATTCCATTTTACCAACGTTTCGGTCAAAGATCAATTGCCATTGTAATTATATCATATATCACAGGACGAGGAATCAGTGAAAGGGCAGGCCCTCTCAACTAATACATATCATTAGCATTTAAAGAACACAAAAACCAAATTGAACATTAGTCCTCGTGTAACTCTTTTTTCTAGAGCAAATAATTTTCCAAATTAAAATGAATAAATTAATGAAATTGCCACATGCCTGAAATGAGAAACCATGTTGGTAATGTCATCGAGCCCTCAGCAAAGTTTAGCTCATTGTACTCCTCTGTCTGATCATTATAACATCTAATCAAGAGGAGCTTAAATACTTCACTGAGCTCTCAAAATAAATTTGATCTGAGCAGTTCAGGTCTCATGGATTCCTAGGGTTACTGACTGGGTGAAACATGTTTTTGTTTTAATTCCTGTCTCAGCTCAAAGAGGATTAATGCCCATAATTCTCCTATCCCCATTTAATTGAGAAATGAAGTTTGAAGAGGCATCTCCTGGAACACTACACTTTGAAGTATATGACCTATCTACTGTCTACACAATAAATCTCCCTCTGCTCGCACACATTCGTACACACCCTTCCTGCCAAAGAAAGAGAGAAGAAAGGCATTGTGCATATGTATGGGTGTATATTTGCCTACCTTATGTTACAAAACATAAACCATTGCTATTTTCTCTTTTCAGTTTTAGGTATTATCCTAACAAGGCATTCTCTGAGAAGCTCAAACTGTCTCACACAGTTGTGACCTCACACACTAATATCCTCGTTGGTACAACTAGCCCTTTTATTAAAAGCAACACGCTTCTTGCATTCATTTTATCTGATTGGAATTTTTACTTTTGCTTTGTCCATACTAGTAGAGGTAAAACATCCAGAGGAAAGAAAAAGAGAAGAGATACCACACTCTGGAAATATCTTTTAAGGAGCTAGACAGGCACTGATAGAAAAGGACCAAAATTCCAAATATAGACCCACCCTTTTGTTCTCAAACCCAATACTAAGATCTAGTATAGAAAGGGTACAGAGCAGCCAGGCAGACTTAATGTCAGTCTCACTTTTTCCATACAAGTTGATGTGAGGATTTAATGAAGAGCTTGGCACAGGTCTGTGGCTACAGTAAGTCTTCAGCAAGTTCTCGCTCTTATTATTTGTATAAAGAATATGCATATCATGCACCCAAGCCCTAAGGCTTCAGGATGACTATATCTGACACCTGGTGTCATTTCAGACCCACTCTCAGAAGTGACATATTATCATTTCAACTGTAACTTCTTGGTCACACAGACCAACACTAGCCCAGTGTGGGATGGCATTACCTAAGGGTGAGAATACTATGAAACAGGGACCACTGGAGGCCATCTTGGAGGCTGGCCACCAAGATAACCTAAGGGCTGCTGAAACCTTTATCGAACTGCTCCTCTGATATTTTAACCTTCAAAGGCCAGGTTTCTGTGAAATTGCTGTGAGTGGGATTTTTGATATACCATAGATAACAACATTTAAAGACTGAACTGAACTCTGTTATGAATTTAGAGGTTTTTAATGCAAAATCTCACCTGAGCTTCAAAATAACCTTTAATAATAGGGAAGAGAGACTATACTGCTATAATAATTTCATAGATAAGGAAACTAAAGATCAGAGATTTAATGATTGACCCAAGATCTCAACTAGATATCTTCTTAACATTCCTGCAGCATTTCTTCTAGGCTTAACAGCCTTGTATATTTGTTAAATGCCTACCTCCATATATGCCACCTGGAGGGTTTGCAGCAAATCACAAGTGCACAACCTTTGACTCAAGAGTATTTTCTCTACTTACTAAAATTTACTAGATTTTAGAGACTGTTCCCTGCTTTTTATTTTCCTCCAATATTTGACCCCCCGTTTCTCTCCACATATGCACATACTTATAGATACACATGCACACACACTCCTCTTTCTGGTCTCTTGTATTAATAGCAAACTAAATATCCTTCAGAAAATACTAGTGGTCATTGTGTCACAGAGAAATCTCCCTTACATGCAAGTTAATACATATAGAAACTTTGCAGCTTTTCTTTCTTTATTCTAAAATAAATTATGAAAGATTGCATATTCAAGCTTCAGGCAGAATTTTTCCTGTTTGGGGAGACCCATTTTCAACTTTCTGTTTGAATTGGTGGCCATTTGTATGAGAGGAAAATGAATACTAATGGAAAAGCCCAGAGTGGATTTGGAAAATCATTACAACCGTTCTGCCATAGGTTTGGGCCTTTGACAAAACACCTATTCAAGGATGGAAAATCCACTATTTCTCTTCTGCATTTCTTTTTCTGAATAGAGCTGGATTGAATAACCAGGGATGATAAAGGATTCAGAGCAATTGCCTTACTAAGTAATAGTGAGCCCATGTTCTAACCGATGGGACAGACTCTGGCCTTCAGTATATTTGACTGGGCTGCTAGATTTGAAGCGGAGAGGCTACGGAGGAAATGGGTGAAAAAAAAAAGAAGTAAGATCCTCCATAATTTTTACTCTCCCTACAACATTCTTCCCCAATTAAGATGCCCTCTCTTAAATTCTGCATACCTGCAGATTTATTTTGTACCTCTAGACAGTTTTTCCAGGTATCCCCCTTGTGCTTACAATACATACCTGCCTTCTTTCTGCATATTAAAACACTATTGACCCTCCTTGAAACCTCTTCAACTAGTAATAATCATTTATATCCCTGCTAGTGCTTATGATTTTCGAAGTATTTTTAACACAAGCTAATTCAGTGATCCCCACACAACCTTGGAAGTTTCGCCCAGCAAGTACTGTCTTATTTTTTTCATGGATGAGGAAAAGGAGATTGAAGCGGTTCCATTAGTAAACAAGGTCATAGAGCTAAAAAGGAAGCTGCACTGGAGTTGATCCCTCCTACTGCTTTTCAACCTGCATGAGGTTTCTCTTTTCTGAATGCTTTGAGCTCTTAGTCACATTCTAATATAGCCTTTAGGTACTAACTCCCTGGTTGTTTGCTATGTGCATGTAACTTACTGATGACCTAGAAATAGATTGCTCTTCCACATTTTGCATACAGCCTTCCTCCCACTTATCCAAAAATACCATAATCAGAAGAAATGGGACAGTGATGCTGATGGGGAAGAATGAATTAGATGTAGGCTCTTTTCTCTTTTCTGCTCCAGCAATCCTTGAAGAAGGTAACAGTCAGTTGAGGTCTAGAATTACATATTTCATTCATTCATCATAGTCCAGGCCTACTATGTGATGTTCCCTGTCTTAGTCCCTGGAAATACAAGTTAAATGTGGCATTGTCTTGATCTCCAGGAGCTTACAATTGAGTGTGAAAAATTTCATTCTTTCTTTGAAATGTAAACAAATGTAAGCATCAATGTGCAAGACAAAAATAAATTGTTCATTTTTTTCACCTACATTGCATCTGGAATAAGCACAAGTTTGAAGTGAATATTGTATATGTTCCTCCTATAGGGCACTTCAAAATTGAGTATTCAAGTTTAATGGCCACATTATATTTACCTAGAACTGAGTGTTATCCGTCAGGATTTACATTTGTAATTGGGGGATTATGAATGTTAAACTTTTCTTTTTTCCTTTTCTCTTTTAGACTCCAACCTGAATGGAAAAGACAGTATGAGGATGATCAAACACTCCAGGCCATCTGTCTTGGATAAAAATAATAGAAAACCATGCATTCTACCTATATCTTAAGTGTTTCATAGATTATACAAAACAATTTTGAATGACTTGGTTCTTTGACTAATTCTTTGATAAATCCAGAAGTCAGACTTATAAATTACACATCAGCTTTTTGCCCAGCCAACCATGGTACAGATGAAAATTTACCCTCCATGAGTGTATTCATAGTCACTCAACATCCTTTGACCAGCATATTGCCTTTGAAAAGTTATGACCTTATGGTCACAATTCCTGCTCACATTCTTAGAGATTCATATCCTCTTCACTTATGGGATTTGAACTCTGTAATGTCTCTGGCTGATTTTTTAATAAATGAGTTATGGAACACTCACTATGCATAAAGCACTTCGGGGAATTTGGGGATGAGCCTCCAATAGGGGGAGTGACAAGAAAGGAATAGCAATTGTACAAAACTCAATAGAGACAGTCCTTAAGGGAAGGTATTATCCCATGATAATGTGAGTGGGAATGGGGCACTAGGGGTGAGAAAACAGTTGTTGGGAGCTTCATCTCAGAGGAGGGCACAGATGAACTGCACCCCCAAAAATGAATATGGTTTGCACAACAGACATTGGACTGACAGATATAGCAGGTTAACAGAACATCCTAAGCACAACTATGTATTGTTCAGAACAATATTCATACTGATTCTCTGTGTCATATATTTAGCATATCTATCAGATCCTTTGTTTCGTCCCTAATGTATTTTGTCATACAAAAGCCTTCTATGCAATCTGATACTCATTTAAAAATAGTTAATATCTTTCACAAAATTATAGTTTATACTCAAATTCCAGACTTAAAATTGAGTCCCATTTATTTTTCCATGACATAATACTATGTTGCTTTATTGGCAAATTCTTGTATTGCCTAAAAAGCTCATCATCTCATGGTGACATTTCAAAACTGCCTCTGTAACTTTAGGATGATACCAGAAAGTTTGAAAACAGAGAGCAGTTATTTCCATGATATATGATCTTCCTGGACCTCTACCTCATAAACTCCTAACTTCCCTTCAAATCATATAGAAAGGCCTATTTTTCCTTCTTTGTACACAACATTCATTCTCTCTCTCTCTCTCTCTCTCTCTCTCTCTCTCTCTCTCTGGGCTATTATTTATTATTTAACTTGGTTACTGTATTATTTAAAGAAAAAAAGTAGTTTGCAATATTGCCTGTATGGGAGATGCTATACAGGGTAAAGCGATATTGACTGCATTGTGGCTATGAACTACAGTTCTAGAAACAAGGGACGAATGTGAGACAGTGAATCAGAGCAAGAGTTATCTTCACCCTCTGAAAGGTATAAAAGGAAAAAATTAGCAAACCGTATTCCAAATAATTCAAGAACTTTGGAGGGTATATAAAGAATGACCAAGAGTTTGTAACTTAGCTCCTATCACATTTTTAATATTAACTACCAAGTCCTTCACACAAATATACTATCTATAAGACTGCTTTTCCTAGAATTCCCTGAATATCTTATCCTGGTTCTTGCTGATATTTTCCTTCCTAAAAAGTTCAGATTTACAAATACTTGCAAGTATTTCCATTTCTTTATTTTTCTCCATAAATATATCTGGATCTCTCTGTCTGGTTGCAAGTGTAGAAACTGGTGGATTAATATTACCAGTGAGGCTTAACCAAGAAAATGGAGATTTTATAAGTTTCACAAAGGGAAATATTCCTAAGTGAATCTGTAAGAAGTCTTGGTACGCAAAGAACCCAGTAGACAAAATGCAGTCAGTAAAGTAAGAAATAGAAGAGCACATTTTTTATCAAACTGAGAGAAAAGAAGCAGATGTCAAAAGCTCAGTATGAAGTCAAAACATAGGGACAGTGGAATCCTGAGTAGAGAACAGAGGTCAAGAGATTAAGTGGAAGGTTATTTCTGGAAAAAAAAAATCAAGAAGAGGTGTAATTTATCACTGACATTTAATTGGCCTCCATGGTGAGATGCATCGAAGTACCACTAGTATTTAAAAGGCTATAGACAGGGAAGACAGAACTAATCAATCAGATTTCCAACTGGACTTTCCCTCTGTTCGGTGCTGTGGCAATAGAAAGATAATCATTTTTAAAAGGAAGTTAGAAGACCAATGTAGCACACAAATCAATTAGAAAATATTGTTTCTCAGTACAGGGTATTATTTTCTATTGTCCTTTCAAAGTACCTTGCTCATAGTGATTGATCAGTAAATACTTGTTAAATCACCATGAAAGCTGTCTATGTTTTCCAGATTCTATGTACTATAAAATTGGAGTAGAGGACAAATGTAATGAAGGATTGATAATTAGGAAGTTCTAAAAGGAGGTGGAGTTTGAACCATGTGCTTGATAGTAAAAGAAAGGGACATGGGTGCCTGGGTGGCTCAGTTGGTTAAGCGACTGCCTTCGGCTCAGGACATGATCCCGGAGACCCGGAATCGAGCTCCACATCAGGCTCCTTGCTCCGCAGGAAGCCTGCTTCTCCCTCTCTCACTCCCCCTGCTTGTGTTCCCTCTTTGGTTGTGATTCTTTCTGTCAAATAAATAAATAAAATCTTAAAAAAAAAAAAAAGAAAGGGACAATATGAAGGAAAACCATATTTAAGAAAACATAAAAGGGATGTGTAAAATAATTTCTCCACTACTTAAATCACTGTTCATGTGCTGAATCAAAATTCCGGAGTCAAACCCTCAATTGTCTAATCTCATTCATTACTACTTCCTCCAGAAAATACCTGACTTCTCTCTAAGTAATTCTACGCTAACATATGTTCCTGATGCTCACTAATATACCACATAAATGTCCTTTTCTCCATTTCCACGTGCATTTATCCATATGTAAGGACAAAGTCTTAACCTCTTAAAGTCATGTAGGTGCTCAAGAATGACAAACTGTTCTTTGGATCTCAGTCTCTTTACCCTGTGAAGGAAGAACTGAAGGGAAACCTGAAGCAAAAACCTAACCCCATTGCATCAGTTTCTATTTAAATGCCATGAATCTAAAGATATGCATACATATGCAAAGTGAGTATATTGATTTCTGTACAAATTAAGCTTTTGCTAATTTGCACTGATACGATTGAAACCATAAACTCAATGATAACAATAAAGGAGCTAATTACATGGATGATCATTTAATTTTACTTTTGATAATGCATATGTTTTTATTTAGATTAATACAATGTAAATTATAACCAGCTAGTTTTAAATACCCTCTCATTTGAAGCGTCTGCTCAATGAAGGAGAACAGCTGAAATGTGAACAGCTTCTGCTGCGGTGGGTTGTGGGAAGATGCGGACTTGAGGCTTGCAGTGGCCTGTGGTCTGATCATTGCACAGACAAACAGCTTGTGAAATGAGGGACCGATACTTATTTATACCTGCCTACACAGAAACACACTAACAGGGTATTCTGTCGGTTTAAGAGAAAAAAAACCAAATGTGCGAAGGCTATTGCATTCATTCAGTCATATATCCATCCTTCTATTCATTCATCAGACCCCCGTGATACAAAACTGAAAAAAAAAATCATACAACTTATCATTGTGAATCTCACATCCTAGGTGTGTGATTAAGTACCAAAAGGAGAAGACAAGGGAACATAATTTTATTAAGTATTAGGAGCAAGCAGTATGCCAAGTGCTGAGGAGAAACAGGTAAACCAGGGAACTGGATGTGACTTTTGAGATAAATCTTAATAATAAAGAATGTGGTACAGATCATTAGAGCAAGAGCAAAGGTATAGGGCTTGAATGTTGTTCCTATTATATTGGGGATGGGGGACATAAGAAAGTTCTATGTACCTAGAAAATGAAACACATTTGGCACTATGATGGAGGGAGAGATGAGGAAGTAAGCTAGTTCAAGTAACTTAAAGGTTGTGAAAGGCAACTTAAAATAGAAACTTAAAATAGAACTTCTGCTCTAAGCAAAAAAAAGTAATTGGACACAAAATGCCAACTAAGTTCCATATTTTATAAAGAAAATTATGATGCTATTGATAATGAGAAATTAGAGAGGGTGGAGACTAGGGGCAGGGAAGTGGAAATATCCCATAACATGAAGGTCTGTGAGCCAAAATAGTGAGAACAGAATTGTACAGGAGGAGTGAGATTAAGAGGCCCTGCCGACAAACACACACATACAACTGTATTCTGCAACTATCTGTGCTAGAAGTTACAATCGGACACCTAGAAGGAAACTATCAACCTTATTTCACAAAGTGATTGGAGTACTCGGGTTAGATGTGTGGCCACATTGGTTTTCTAAGTTGTCTTACTACTATACTTACCCTGACACAGAGAATTAATTACAGATCAGCTCAGCAGAAGCCTGCCTTAGGAAGTTGGCATCACAGTGAAATAAAGACCAAAAAGTACCCTTTTGATAGATAGAAAGATGAAAGGGCAATCCAGAATGGTCAAGCCAAGCATTCCCAGATTTTTCTCCTACATTCTCAATGCAGACACTGCTTCCACCTCCCATGGAGAAGAGTAAGTGATGGTTGCAGAGTGTAATCACTAGTGTGTAAATTACCTGTCAATCTTTTTAAAATGCAGATATTGATGAAGTAGGTCTTGGTGAGGGCCTTAGATATGTATTTCTAACAAGCTACCAGGAAATATTTATGCTGCTGGTTTATGGGGTAAAGACCCCTATGGTGTCTGTAAGGAGCCCAGGTTGGTTGCTATGGCAAAGCTTTCCAAAGTTAAAGCAGGGTCTGTGATTCTAACTATAACATCTTAGTTGAATAAGGTGCTCTAACTCTCTGATTTCCTGCAAAGTTCAGGACCAAAGAGCTATTTTTTTTTTCACACTATAACTGGCTAGGCTCACGATAACCAGTAATTGCTGAAATTTTGATAAATATGCCCCAATATAACCGTAAGAGGATAATTCAATTAAGCACTCATAAAACATCCAGACTCAGAAATGTTGATTCCAACTCTTTCATGCTTTTCATATATTCTCCCTTCTGGCTCTAGAGGGTTTAAATATTTTTAAATTAGCTCATTCTGCCCCCAGAGATCTTCATTTCTTCATTTGTTTTATTTGATCACATTAACTTGTGAGCTGCCTGATATAATTTTGGCATATGTTTGGGGACAGAAATGCAATAATGAAATTAGCATTTTTTTCTCCAAAAGGTGGGCTTCAGTGTGGACTCTGCTTATCTATTATCTTTACTTTCTTCATTCCAGTGCTCTGCACATCATAAACCCTTAATAAGTATTTCTTGATTGATGTATACATTTGAAATTTTTCATCACTTCTGTGAGTCTGAAATATTAGGTTTTGCAAATCTATCTCTTCTTTCTCCCATCAGAACTTTACTCAATTCTTTCTTCTTCCAAGCGGTAGTAAGCATCTCAAGTTTATCCTTGCAGGTTGGAGGTGGTAATTTTCTATTCTGGGGGAAATGGATTCAATGCCCCAACATTTGTGCACTTAATTAAAGCACAAGGAATGCTTAATTAGTGTAATAAATGCAATAAAAAATGTCTCTCGCGGAGAAACTGCTGCTCAATTCTTAGAGCAACAGAGAGGTAATGGCCAGGTGGGTTAATTAATCAGTGTTAACTTCCATTTGATGAATACTTTGAGGTTCTCTGATACAATGAGATTATACAAATGCCATACACTGTTGTTATTATGTTGAGGTAGAATACCATTTCGATCTTACCTCCTTAGATCCCTGCATTTAGCAAAATTTTCCTTTTCAAAGTTGACTTTTGCTCTCTTGATGTGTAATTCTCTTATTTCTATGTCCCAGTCATAACTTAAACTCTACCACAATGGAAGAAAGTAAATGTCAACTTTCAAAAACTTAAAAGAGATTTGTTTACACATTAAGCAAGGTACTACTTCATTTCTTTTAAGAGAGAAAAATCTTTTGCTGTTGTGGTTAAACTCTGAGTGCCAACATTGTTCTGCCCCTGAGTCTCAAACTTCTATCAGTCAGGGATGTTTCAGCACCTCCCATACATCTTTTATGAAAGAAGTTTTAGTTACTTCTGATGACTTTATTAATAGATTTTGCAAAAATGATTAAACCCCTTTACCATACCTAGTGTACCACATTTCTTGTTGGATCAAATTTCTGGTTGGAAAAAGAGTAAATTAGTACCTGAAATTTGAACGAGTAAAGGGCTCCAACGGCCCAGTCGGTGACTTCCTTTCTTGCATATGCACACTGGTGATAGCCCTGTGGCATTGAGTAGTAGGAGAAAACAAAGATCTGTGTCTGCCATTGCTCTTTTCAGGCTTTACACAAAAGTACTGACTGTGCTATAATAGGGAATCAGCTTGCCAAAATATTACAAGAGGCTGAAGCTTCTAACTCACTGAAACTCTACTTAAGTTATTATATGCTTGGATGGTTGCAAGAACAACAGATAGCTATGTAATTAATGCAAACCATGTCAGCCTCCCTCACTTCCTTCTCATCTCCATGCAGACCAGTAATGAGGCGCCTCCTGACACACAATCACAACGCACTGACAAACCATCTTGGTGTGCGAAAAAGACACAGAAAAATCCAAGAACCATGACAATGCTAGCAAGCATAGTTACTCTTCACCAGAGATTTCACATCATAGCTGTCCCTGAGGCAGAGACTCCTGGCTGTAGGAGTCCTTATTTGCCAGACTACTGGTCAACTTCCATGTCTGAAGGTGTCTTATGCTATCATATGTAAAATTAAAGTTGCTATCTAACAGGAATGGCTTTCTTCTTTCTTCTTATGTTAGTATTCCTGAGAAAATATAGCAAACAAATAAAACATAAAGATGTTAACTTTTATTATTAATAAAAAAAGTGAAATTTCACCTAACACTCCATGACATGCCATACTCACCAGTGTGCCTTACTGATCTGTCCCTCAGCATCACTGTCGACTGACATATTTACTGTACTCTTTCCTTACAGGACTGTGCTAGTTGCTACGGGTAATATTTAAAAGCATAAAAAAACAGTCTTTGACCTTGTGCTTTACCTTAATACAATTAGCAAAATGGAATTTGTATGTAAAAATATCCAGAATTATTGAATTAAATAAAATCTAATTCCAAATGGAAAATATGGACAAGATACATGATCAATGACTGAAAAGAGGATTATCATTGAAAAGGGTGAACCAAGTGCAATTTCTCTAGGAATAGTAGACTCCAAAAGAAGGGAATTTTAGACAAGAGGATATGTGGAAGAAGCAAGAAGACCCCATACTTTTCAAAATCATAGCCACTAAGAATGTCCTCCTAGGTAGTGATATAAGGAGTAATGCTCTGCACTGGGGATAAAATTGGTTATTGAAGGAGGAAAGACAACACAAATGAAAGTTATAGTTAGAGACCTTGAAACATATGCTCTATATTTTCAGAGAAGACTGACATGTGAAACAACAGTGATTAGAAAAGAAAGATAGCAAGGTTAATTGCTAAGCCACATGGCATAAACTCTAACCTTTGTAAGTATTCACACTAAAGAAATATCAATTGGAAAGGAATACCCTGTAGGATAACCTGAAGATGCTAGTTCTTGACTTGCATTTTGATTGTTAGCTAATATCTGAACTTATGGATAGAAGACAATAAATACCAGATGGAAGTAAATCATAATATAAGCCACAAAGTTAGTATTAGATATTGCATATTTATGGGACAGTAAAGAACTTAGTTCAATTAAAGAAAAGCTACAATAGGGAATAGTGATCCACTGAAGTTTACAAAATAAAAGGTGAACAGTGTATTTTAAATAGATTAGTAAGGGTCAGTGGTTCCATGCCTTGGTTTTTAGACCCTAGAGAGGCTGTGGAAATAAAGCTGCCTGTTCACTTGGCTCCAGGTACACACTGAAACATGTATCTACTAAATAATGGGTGTATTTACAACATGTATGTCCTTTGAAGAGGTATAAATGTGAGTAATAAAAGAAAATTAATTTAATAAATCAAATCTCTTATAATCTTATGCCATTCTGTACTTTCTCAACTAGCTAGGTATGGTTATTGTTTCATACTGGGAGACAACTACTTTCTCAAAAGTTGTGCCAAGTTACACTGACATTTGTTTTTATAAAATGCATATAAAATGCATACGAGAGATACCGGGATGACTCAGTCAATTGTGTGTGCCTTCCACTCAGGTCATGACCCCAGGTCCTGGGATGAAGTCCCACATCTGGCTCCTTGTTCAGTGGGGAATCTGCTTCTCCCTCTCTTTCTGCTTTCTCCTCCTTGCTCTCTCTTTCTCTCTCTGTCAAATAAATAAAATCTTTAAAAATGCATATGAAATGGTTAACACATTTTCATTATTTATTATTACTGAGTTACAGTAACCTAAATATGACCCTGAAAAAAATTTTTTAAATTTTATTTATTTATTTCAGAAAGTGAGAAAGAGAGCATGAGCAGGGAGAGGGGCAGAAGAAGAGGGAGAAGTCCCACAGAGGGCTTGATCCCAGAGCTCTGGGATCATGACCTGAGCTGAAGGCAGATGCTTAACTGACTGAGCCATCCAGGCACCCCACCCTGAAAACTGTTATATTTAATTGTTTTTTTTTTTTTTTCTTTTCAAGTCTTACTGATTATTTCAGGATCCCTTTCTAATGTGTGAAGTTATAAAATATGCACATATCCAAATGACACGAGGGCCTTCCTACTCTAGTCCTCCCTACAGAATTAGACTATCTTTTCTTTGTCAAATGGCTAGAAAATAAAGATAAGTTTAGGATTTAGCTGAGACTGGCACATTTTGAAGCCAAAGAAGCTTGTTTCATGTACCCCACACTTCGGCTTTTCATCATTTACAACATGTCATCTTGCTAAACACAAATATTCCACCCCCAAAAAGCACTAAATATTGAAAACAAGATTTGAATGAGATAGGGTAAGTAAGATAGAAGTGATACAATGAAACAGTTATGAAGTTCTCTTACAAATAAATAAGAAAAACACCACTAATTTTCCCAACCTCACTCCCTACCCCTAACACAGTTATCTACCCCCCTAACTTACTTCTGCAATAATAATACACTTACTCTTTTTCAGAAAATGGAATGTCCTGCTGGATATGTGCTTGATAGAGGGGTACGTAGTAACTTAGGAGTTGTAGTAAATATTTTAAATTGAAATTGCACGTTGACTTGTGAATTTTCTTTCCAAGCTACTTTGGCAGCAACGGGTTCACTCAGCCTGAATTGCTCACACGCTGGACGTTCCATAGAAAGGCCTACCTGAAGGACTGACCCGTGGCTAACTCCAGGGAGGTAACTAACTTCTGAAGAAGTGGAATATTCTGCCTGATAATGAGATTGGTTTTGTGTGCCTTAGGTGTCAGGTTGTGCATACCAATTTAACCATGTAAGTTTATCCCGACAATGTGATTTCTGGTAAATACTTGTTTTTCTTCTAGAAGTGTGGAGAATTGGAGCCTGAGCAGCTGAGATCAGCTACCTGGGGGACATATACCTATAACGACTAAACCCCAGTAGAACCCCTGGACAGTAAAGCATGGGTTAGCCTCCCTAACTAGCAGCACTCCAGACGTGTTGTCATACATTTTTGTTGGGAAAACTAAATAGACTCCCCATTGGCTGTAAACATGTGGAAGCTTGCACCTGGTTTCTCCTGGATTTTACCTAGTCACACATATAACAGCTTTTTTGAGTTATATAAGTTCTTCTAGAGAATTATCATGCCTGACAGTGGTCTTGGCAATTCTCAATACTATATAGTCTTTGCTAATTCTTCATAAAGACTTCCTTAATCTGGCCATCATTGCCTTTTTTTCTTTCCTACTCTGAACTCTTACCATCAATACAAAACAATTTAAAGGCTTGGCATAATGCTCTTTGGCTTGTTTATTATTGTTTCATATAGTATTAATTTATCATTTAAATTGATTGCTTATTTTAGCACCAAGGCTATGATTGCTTTTTTCTCTCCAAAATTTATGTTTTCATAGTACTTAGCACTAACTAGGGCCTCAATCAATACTTTTACTTTAGTGACCAGCCAAGAAACTGATGGAACTAGTAGTGAACTAGAACTATCTGTGATCACTCTAATTATGTTTGACCACGTATCAGCAGTTGTCCAGAAATATTCTGGATTTTTATTACTGGACTGACTAAACACTGATGGAACCTATTTTGGCCAACTTGTATCTGTGCTTTGGACATAATAAGCACCAAATGCTTATGAAATGAACGTGTGTGAAGGAAATCTTTTGTTGGATTCTGTAAGAACTATGGTTGAATTTCCTATGAAGACTGAGGAAGGGCAGACTTTGAATGGAAATTCTGAGTTTGAATTAAAATCTTTTAGGTTGAAGTATTGTTTCATGAATCTCAAATAATCCTGCAGGTTACTTTGCTTCCCTTTCTGTGTGTTAATGTAATGCATAATTTAATGGATAGTTTATATGGCATGACAAATTTTCTGTGCTATGCTGGCAGTAACTCTCAAGTAGTTTTGAGTATTAAATAAAGGCTCTTTAATATCATATTTTTAAAAAAGAGTTCATTTTGTGGTACAAACGTACAGATCCTAAAATTCAACTTGATACACCAGTAGGGAAAGGATGTAATGGAAGAAACACTAGGTATTATCAAGCTAAAATATGTAGTTTTCCTATAAAATAAGATCAGGGAATAACTTGTGCCTCAAAGAATGATACTTGCAAAATGGTTGAACAAGAATTTGAAAATTCTTTGCCATAAATATACCAGTCTTTAAATAGGTTGTCTCATTAGTTGTTAGGAGATATAGATCAGGGTGGGGTATGGAGTGAACCTAATGGAAAAAATGAAATGGTACAACAAAAGAGGAGCATCCATCCAGAAACAAGATGAAAGATGTTTAAATCAACTGTGACTTGGAAGGTCTTTGCCAGGAAAACATTTGCTTATGAGACAAATACACAGTTTAGGTCCCGAGTTTCACTCTGGGAAATGTGAATCCTTTGGTTGAAGAAGGGATTTTGAGCTTACCATCACTGTTGTCCAAATAAATAGAATTTAATTAGAAGCATATATAAGTGCATAATTTGAATAGTACAGAAAGTATATTAGAGAATATTTTGGTTTTGTTTTCAAGCTGTTTGTTTTTTATGTCTTCCTGCTGGCTGCTTTCTCTCCTATTGATCTCTGTGAGAATTTGAGAAGGAATTTTTCTGTGAAGATCTCAGGGAAACCTAGGTTGTGGAAAATGAGAATTTCTATGTGTAGTAAATTGCAAGAATGAATTCAGAAATTCTACTCATGTACACATGGCCCTTTGTAATCGACTCTGCCACTTCTCTTTTCAAGAGATAATGTGTATTCCTCCACCCATTAGGTCTTGGATGGTTTTATAACTTGCTTAGACAAGTAAAATTCAGCCCAAGTGATATTGTATGACTTTCAGGCTCAGGCCATAATAATCTTGTAGCCTTTCTCTTCTTCTCTTGAAACCTGGTATTTTCAGGTGAAGAAGCTTGATCTAGCATGTGGAGGATGAAGTAGAAATGAGTCTCCTTAAGCCTGCCAGCCCATAATTGAACTGTCAGTAGACTGTGACTACATAAATGACCCCAGGAAATACCAACAGAAGAAAATCCCAGCTGAAATCAGACCAAATTGCTAACCCACAGAATTATGATCAAATAAAATGCCTGTTATTTAAAGTATTTAGTTTTAGGGTGATTTTTAAGGCAATAAATAAACAATTGATACACAAACACGCCAGGACACAGTGTGGGGCTCGGTGTGTGGGTTTGCAGAGTCTGCTCCGGATATTATGCTGTTACACCAGAGGCTCTTGGGAAGTTGCTTAAAAACATCTGAAAAGTATGCGATCAAAATCAGAGTATGTTTTACTCTACCTGTTCCCTCTCATAATTACACAGACAATCACACACTTACATATACTTTAAGCATTCAAACTCCAGAATTCCTCTGGAATATATCTTAGGTAAGTGCTTGGTAAAAGCCTTTGTGAGAAGGAGTTGAGAGAACAAGGCTATGTGTTTTTTCTATTAATAATGTCTATCTACCTATCTATGCCATCTATCCATAGTTTTTTTTTTAAGGTTTTATTCATTTGACACAGAGATAGAGAGTACAAGTAGGCAGAGCAACAGGCAGAGGGAGAGGGAGAAGCAGGCTCTCTGCAGAGCAGGGAGCCTGATGTGGGACTCAATCCCAGGACCCTGGGATCATGACCTGAGCCAAAGGTAGCTGCTTAACCGACTGAGCTACCCAGGCGCCCCACCATCTATCTATCTTTCATTAACCTATCTGCAGTTGAAGAAAACTAATCCAGTTATTAGCTGATATCCTTATTTATCACAAAGGGATCATCCACCAATATACTATGATAAATACATATAATGTGTCTTGATCAGACATAAGCAGTTACCTCTTATCTGTGGAGCTAATGGAAAAAAATGGGGCACAACTACACCTTCACTTTTCCAAAGTACCTATGAATGCCTTGGTCAGCAGCAGAATTCTGGAATCTGTAGAAAAGCTTGTTGCTATTAATCTCAAAGCCCTTATCATCAGTCATGCTATGATGTTCTTGGTGGCAAATGCTCTAATTAAGATTATAAACAGACTTCACAAACATATTCTGATTGCCTTCTCATTAAAAAAAATTTTTTTTAAGTTGTCCTTTTGGCTGACATGGTTTATATTTGCTCTTCTGTTATCATTTCCACACAGCAAGGTGAGAACTTCCAAATAGAAGGGAAGATTTAGGGAGAAAAATAGCAGGTGTAGAAAAGTAATGTCAGACTGTCTAAACTTTGTGGTTGTTCTACTCCTTGAAAGGTGTTGGAATGTATGTCTCCTTGGCAAATAAATCCCAAATAACTCTAGAGTCCCATAACACTGTGTTAGAGAAAAACTTAAGGAAAAAGTACTGGGTAGTTTAGGAGAATAAAATATATCCCCCAAAACGGGAGCTACTCTGTGTGAAAAAAAATACCATGCTCTCATAAAGTCAGTGATCATAAGAGAACACATTTTCTCTACTGACCAGTTATTTTGTGTATTTGATATACTTACTGTAAGGGTCTTCTTTCAATATGGGAAACAGACAGTAATTGACTTGGATGAATTAATGTTTCTATCTATATGTTCTGCTTTCTTTTTCCTCACTCTTCACTCCCAAACTCTTTTATTTTGTTTCACATCCATGTTGTCACTTTTTGTGCAGTTCTTCCTACTGTTAATCTTCTCACTCCAGTATTTAACTATCATAAAAGAAAATATATCTGCCCAGTATGGACTCATGGTTAATCTCAACAAATGTACTATGTACACTGGAAGACAGTGTGTTTGTTTTTCTTTTAGTTCTGTCCCTTTATGCTTCATACATTTTGAAGCACAGTTATTTAGTTCATGCATATTTATGATTGTTATGTCTTTTGGATAAACTGACCCTTTATCATTACGAAGTATCCCTTTGTTTTGAAGTTTGTTTTGTCTTATATTAATATAGCCACTCTAACTTTCTCAGGCTCACAGCTGCATAGCATATGCAATGCAATTACTGGTAAGGTTGAATTTTGGTCTCTACTTTTATTATTAGTTTTCATATTGTCCCCTGTATTTTGTTGTTGTTGTTCATTATCAGCTACCCCCCACCCTTTTTTTTTAAAGATTTTATTTATTTGACAAAGAGAAACACAGACAGAGAGGGAACACAAGCAGGGGGAGTGAGAGAGGGAGAAGCAGGCTTCCTGCCGAGCAGGCAGCCCGATGTGGGACTCGATCCTGGGTCTCAGGGATCATGACCTGAGCCGAAGGCAGTCGCTCAACCAACTGAGCCACCCAGGTGCCCCCTATCAGCTCCCTTTCTACCTTCTCTTGAGATAAATATTTTTCAGAACTGTACTTAATTTTTCTGTCTTTTTAGATATAACTTTGTATTATTTTTAATAGTTTCTCTAGATATTACAGTATGCATCTTTAACCCTTACATTCTGATTTGCTTGAATATTGTAACATCTTAAAAGAAATATTGAAATATTTAACCTGCTTACTTCTCTTCTTCTTTTGTTATAGTTGTTCCTTGTATTGTATCTATTTTCATTAGAAATGCCACAAGAAAGTGTCATATATACAATATAATGATAATATGTTATATAATAGTATACACACATATATAAAACATTTATAATAATTAGAATTTAAAATAAAGAGAAAAATTGTTTTACAAGTATATGTACTTACTTAACTGTGCTTTCATTCTCCTGGAGATTTTTCCTTTACTATATTATTTCTCTTTTAGCCTAAAGATCTTCTGTTCACATTTCTTACAGTGCAGATCTATTTGCAATGAATCCTGAAAGTTTTATCTAAAAAGTCTTAGATATAAAATTTTCACTAGATATAAAATTCTAGGTTGGCAAATTTTTTATTATATTTTTTTCTATCTGCACCTTAAGTGCTCTGTCTCATTCTATTCTGGTGCCCATTCTTTCCAATGGAAAATTTACAGTGATTTCAGTTGATGTTTAACTGTATGTAATATGCTGTTTTTCTCTGGATTGCTTTTAAAATAGTCTTCTCTTTTTTATTTCTGTCAGTTTTACTATGATATATTTAAGGATGTTTTTCTCTCTATATATATTATTCTTGGATTGATGAAAATTTTTGCTTTCCTCCCAAATGGAGGTGTTTGGATCCCTCATTTATTTGACTATTTCTTTCCTCTATTCTTTCTCTCCTTGTTTCAGGAATACATGTGTTGAACTTTAAATATTTCTCCACAGTGCCTTGATGCTTCAAAACTTTTTTCTATATTTTTTCTCACTCCGTGAGATTGTATAATTTCTACTAAGCTGTCTTCTAGTTTACTATTCTTTGCTCTCTCATGTCCATTCCACAAATAAGCCCATCTAGTCAATTTTAAATTTTTATTTTATTTCTAAAATTGTCACTATTTTAATATACATTCAATAATTTAATAATACATATTATTATGTATCATTGATAAATTGATTTGTTAACATTTAATATATATTTGTCACTTCTCTCTTGTGGTTTCCTACTTTTTAATTTATTAGAAACATTTCTTCTTATACATCAGGGAATAAAATTATAATAGCTTCTATTAAACCATAGTTTAATAATTCCAACATCTGTGTCAGCTAGGGTTGGCTTTTGCTGATTATCCTTTCACTTGAAATGAGCCACACTTTGTTCTTTTTTTATGTCAATCATTTTTTTATTTTATTTTATTTTTTATAATTTTTTATTTTTTCAGTGTTCCAAAATTCATTGTTTATGCCCCACATCCAGTGCTCCATGCAATATGTGCCCTCAATACCCACCACCAGGCTCACCCATCCCTTCACCCACTCCCCTCCAAGACCCTCAATTTGTTTCTGAGTCCAAAGTCTCTTATGTTTCGTCTCTCTCCCCGATTTACCCCACTTCTCATTTCCTTTCCTTCTCCTACTGTCCTCTATATTACTCCTCCTTATGCTCCACAAGTAAGTGAAACCATGTGATACTTGACTTTCTCTGCTTGGCTTATTTCGCTCAGGATAATCTCTTCTAATCTGGTCCATGTTGCTACAAAAATTGGGTATTCATCCTTTCGGATGGAAGCATAATATTCCATTGTATATATGTACCATATCTTCTTTATCCATTCGTCTGTTGAAGGGCACCTTGGGTCTTTCCACAGTTTGGCGATTGTGGCCATTGCTGCGATGAACATTAGGGTACATACGGCCCTTCTTTTCACTACATCTGTATCTTTGGGGTAATTATCTAGTAGTGAAATTGCAGGGTCATAGGATAGCTCTATTTTTAATTTTTTAGGAAATCTCCACACTGTCTTCCAAAGTGGCTGCACCAACTTGCATTCCCATCAACAGAGTAAGAGGGTTCCCCTTTCTCCACAGCTTCTCCAACACTTGTTACTTCCTGTCTTGTTAATTTTGGCCATTCTGACAGGTGTGAGATAGTAGCTCAATGTGGTTTTGATTTGAATTTCTCTGATAGCTAGTGATGATGAACATTTTTTCATGTGTCTATTAGCCATTTGTATGTCTTCTATAAAGAAGTGCCTCTTCATGTCTCCTGCCCATTTTTTTGATGTGATCATTTTCTTTTTGGATGTTGAGTTTGAGTAGTTCTTTATAGATATTGGATATCAGTCCTTTGTAGTGTCATTTGCAAATATCCTTTCCCATTCCATGGGTTGCCTCTTTGTTTTGTTGGGATTTCTTTTTCTGTGTAAAAGCTTTTTATTTGGATGAAGTCCCAAAAGTTCATTTTTGATTTTGTTTCCTTTGCCTTTGGAGACGTGTCTTGGAAGAAGTTGCTGTGGCTGATGCCAAAGAAGTTACTCCTTTAGGATTTTGATAGATTCTTGATTCACGTTGAGGACTTTATTCCATTTTGAGTTTACCATTGTGTGGAGCCACACTTTATTATTTTCTTTTTCTTCATATGTTAAGTAATTCAATATTGGATCCTGGACACTATAAATGTTATTGTGTTGAGAACCTGATTCTGTTTATATTCCTCCAGTGGATGTGTATGTTTTCATTTTTTGTTTCACAAGGCAATGAACTTGGTTAGTCTCAAACTGCAAACTGTATTGTTTGCAAGGTGGGGTGGGGTGCTGCTCAAATTGCAGTTCTGCTACTTCATAGCGTCTGTGGAGAGCTGATTTTATTCTGCCCCCACATGTCTGGTTCAAGATTCAGCTAGAGACTGGGCTAGGGTTCATACACAGACTTTTGAGCTGTTCTTTAATTCCTTCCCTTCTAGGATTTTCTCTTTATTTTCTGCTGTTGCTCTGGGTTTTGTCCTCTGGTTTGTGCCAATGCAAAGTTGTTAGGATTTTAAAAGAAGTATCAGTTATCCTATGCCTTTCTGCAAAAGCAGTTTTTCCCTAATTCTGCAGCCTTATTAACAAGGAATATCGGGTACTTATCCTTTTTTCTAAAGTTTAAGTCCCTTCCAAAACTGTTAAATCACAGGGATTGTGTGTGTGTGTGTGTGTGCATGTGTGTGTGCACATGCATATGTGTATACATCCAGACTTCACAGTTGCTACCTACATGACCTTTAGTCTAGTAGGGATTCATTCCATTATACTGAAAGAGAAACTTCATATATCATGTTGGCAGAAAAATGATCAAACTTTTATGGTGAGTTTCTCAAAAAAAAAATGAAGTGAACTTTGGATAAATTCTGTGAGTTTATAAAGTCATTTAATTTTTAAGCAAATATTTGTTAAGCATACTAACTTGCAAGGCAATATAATAGCAGAAAGAAAAGAAATCATCTCTTACCTTAGAAATATGACATTTAAATCACATTCAACAAGCTACTTTAACTAAAAAATTATTTTAAATCCAATGCTTTCATTGAGCATAGTAACATTTATATGCACAATATAATAATATCTTCACTGCCAGAAAGAGTCCCTCTTTGCTAATCTTTAAAATAATTCTAGAAGAAAAAATTTTAAGGCAGTAAAATCAAGTATATTTCAATATCTGCAATGATATGCATCTTCCATTAATGTTTTACTGCAACTAACTTTAGCAGACAAAATTTAGTGAATAAACTGCATTCTTCCTTCCTTTTTTCCCACCAGTCCCCCCTTCCTTCCTCTTTCTATTTTCTGCAAAAAATTTAAAGTTATTATGTGCATGGCACATCCTAAAGCAATGGAGATGAAAAATAAATAGATCAGGTAAGGTATCAGCTAATAGAACTTATATTTAATCAGAGAGAAAAAAAATAAAGAAAAACATTGGATATATTAATGAGTGAAATACAGAAAATAAACAGCATGATTCAGTAGAAAGTACTGAGATAACTTCCTTATATAGGGTGGTGAAATGGAAGCTGAATTGCAATATTCAGTTATTACAAGAGCTGGCAGTGGTTAAAACTGAGAGATCATCTACAACAGATGGGATAGCCAATGCAGTTGTCCTAGGAAAGAACAAGCATAGGATGATCTAAGACCTGACTGTAGGCCAGCAATGGCTTTGACTGGAAAGGAGCCAATATGGATGAAGTAAGGCATACGATAATATGGAAAAGCTAGGCATCACCTCATCATATAACCTGTGTGTTCCAAAATATGAGTTCATATCTTATTCTAATTGCAGATAAATGCTATTGACTGAACCACCCAGGCACCCCAAATATTTTACTTTTTTAAATATTTATTTATTTGTTTTTGAGAGAGAGAGAAGGAGCACATGAGTTGTTGGGGAGGGGCATAGGGAGAGAGAATCTCCAGCAGACTTGGTGCTGAGTGAAGAGCTTGATGTGGTGCTCAAGCTCAGGACCCTGAGATTACAACCTGATCTGAAATTGCAACTGTCCTGCCCAGATGTCCCAGAGAGTGGTTAACTATTTTAAATAAGTAAAGACAAATAGCCATTGATACAGGCAATAGGTTAGTTATCAGAGACCTTCTTAGGAGCAGTTTCAGTCTTATGAAAGGGCATCAGATTTTTATAGTATGTTGAGTAAAGAAGTTATTAAGAGAGAGGAAGAGGAAAATAAGACAGATTTTAGATAATCTTTTAAAAATTTAGCAGAGAAATGTGAAAATCACTGGGTTGTATGCTAGTTTTTCATTTTTCACTTTGTATTTCTATTTCACTCTAACTTTCTGTCTCTCTTTTCTTTTTCCTCCATTACTGACAGAAAAGAGAAGATGCTATAATATGTTTGCATGTTCATGGAATAATATAGTCATTAGGGATAAAGAATTGAAATTAAATGCTGACAGTGGTGGTGCTAAAGTATCATTAAGGAGCAAAATCCTTTTGACAAGAGGACATGTAATCCAGAGTATAAAGTGGAGTATGGACCCTTAAAGGAACATAGAATTCATTCATTAATATATTTCTGCAATGTTTGCTTTTCTTGTAGGCTATAGAATATGGTTAAATTATGCTGTTTTGGATGTGATATTGTGTTGCTCATATTTTCCCCTTCAGGAATGAAGTACTCATTCCCACAGATGCTGGAGGAGTCAAAGATTGGCAGTTTTAAGCTAAGAGTCACTCCATGGATGGCCCTTGTCTGAAGAGACCAATTCACCCAAGGTGTTGCCCTTTTTCTGTTGATAGCATGCGTCCAATGACTGGTCAAAGTCACCTCATTTGCCTGAAAAACTGAACAACTCTATAGAGTAATCCTGTCTCTCAGAGTTCTCCACAGATTCAGCTAAAGTTTCTTCTAATAACAAACAGGTCAGCTCTTGTCAAAGGTTGTTCCTTAACTTACCCATAAGTATAGGATCCTGATAATGCTCTCCAATAAACTTTTATATGCAAATCCCTAACTAAGAGTCTGTTTCCTTGAAAGCCAATCTATGATAGTTGGTACCAGGAGTGACTTAAAAAGAAGACCCTTGTGTAATGAGATTTGGGAGCTTCAGGTAAACTGGCAATGAGAACTCAACCACTTAGAATAGTTATAGGAGCTCTGGTGGTCTCTGGAGCACTGGTGGCTTCTGGCATGGTAGTAATACAGCAATTGTGAAAACTTTCATAGATGTCAAACTAAAGTTGTATATCAATGGAAAGGAATGAACTAGCAGTGTTTGGAAATTATGGGGAAATAATAATTATAAGAGCTATGGAATTTACTGGTGACACTGAGGAATATTTATGTCTTGGAGAAAGATGAGGAAAGACTAAGGGTGTTTCATCACCAAAGGCTAAGCATAAATTCCAGAGAGTATCCTTGTCATAACAGCTGAAGAGACTGAGAATCAGGCCTAAGACTTAATTATAAGCATTGCAGAATTGAATTATCAATCTAGTAGAAGTTGTGGGCCCATTAGAAGAGAATAGGAATGTCTGAGTTGAAGCATATGAACTTGAATCCCCAGATTCCTTGAACATTCTGGACTTTCAAAGTTATCCACTCCTCTGGGTTTAAGGTTAACACTCCTCACCTGCCTGCCCATGATGTAGAAATTTCTGCCTTGAAAGACATCAAGTTCTTACAAACTAGTTAGAGAATTGTTGGGACTTCTAGGAGAGGAAAGGGATCTTGCCTTGAAGGAGCTGAAAGACCTAGCCTTCATATACAGAGAGTAGTTGGGAAAATATGCATGGGGTAGATCGTGAGGGAGGATTCTGGAAAGATAAAGCCTAAATTTGGGTAACTGAGACCTTATTGATATAGGAGTATGCTTCCATAATTTAAGATTTAACATCTTAGAAAGGATCCTGGGACACAGTGTTAGCATATTGATTGCTAGGATTGCCTTTGGAAACGTGGAAAAAGAAATGCCCATAACAAATGACATAGGAATGACAAAACTAGTGTGGCAGATGGGTGAAGAAGGGATCAATAGACTCTACATAAAAGTAGAGAGACTATAAGATGTTCATGTTGTGCTGGAGGATCCAGGGAGAAACCCTGGGGAACAGTACACTGGTGAAAGTGATCTAGTACCACTGAAAAGCTCAGATCATAGATGATAGTAGGAGATGCTATTATACAAGAGGCTTGCTGAAAAATGGGTTTGGCAGGATCCCCATATAGCAAATGTCAAGCTTCAGTGTTCAACAGTAAGAAGAAAAGTGGATACAATTATTATACTAAACAACAAAGCCATACTGACAGCCAGAAAATATATACCTGAAGAGGACTACAGAGATGTTTCATAGAGCAGGGCATCCCTTCGGATAAGATAGGCTGCCAACAAAAAATATTGCTTAATGCATACAAAAAGAGAAAATCAAGTATGGATCATCAGAAAGGTAAGGGCTGCTGCCTCAATAAAAATCATAATTCCCTTACCCAAATTCCAGAGTTCATCCACTTTTTTCTCTGTAATCCATTAACTGGAAGAGAAACTGGGTCTCTAGGGAAAACAACCCTAAAATATCATGGGAAATATATATGGTAATGACGTCTTCTGTCTTTTTCCAAAGAGATCAGACCAGATGAACAAGAATCAGCGAGTATACAGAAGGTCTTTGGGAGAAAACTCCACAGTCTCTAGAATTTCTGCTTATTTTCAAGCAGAGGCTCTGACTGTATTTGTACTGGACTATCTTTCCAAGACTCTTTGTGTACCAACAAGATTGGGAAAATATTGTGTCTCTCTCCAAAGAAATGGGTAGTTTTGTTTACTGTTCATGATAATATGGACAGTCCATCTCTGGACAGAAGTCAGGCAGGCTTACTACTCAGTCTCAAAGATTTCAGTTCACTAACCTTGGGTATCTCAGCTGTGATGCAAACCTCCTGTGTTTGCAGAATTTACTATTAAATGGTGACTAGATACCCAAAATGGTGGTTGTGAGGCTGACTCGCACATCTGACCCTATGTGAGCCCAACAATATAAACATTTCTCAAAACTCGGAGCTGGAAAACACCCAACTGGCCTTGACCGATTACAAAGGAATAATAAATCACTGTGTGCTTTATTGTGCACACTGTGTGCTTGTGCATAACCAGCTACTCCTGCTTCTGTAAAATAAGCTTAATGCTGTCGCTTTGCTATTGAATGGAGACATGTCCACCTGGATATGTTCTGTTCCTTTGGAGACATGTCCACCTGGATATGTTTTGTTTCTTTGGAGACATACCCACCAGGGTTTGTTTTGTTTCTTTGGAAACATGATCACCAGGGCAGGTTTCGTCTCTTTAAAAACCCAGAGCACCCTACGTTTGGGGTCCCTCACAGAGCCCGGACTCTAGCAAGTGGTTGCTGGCCAGCTATAATAAACCTCTCATTGTTTAACCCTCAATGGTGTCGGTGGTGATTCACTAAGCGCACCCTATAATATTTGGGGGCTCGTCCGGGATGCAGTGCTCAGTTCTCACCACCAGTTCCAGCCGTCCTTGGGAGTATGAGAGCCAGTGAGCATAGAGGGGCCAACCCTCCCAGGCAGCCAATGAAGTTCTTTTACTTTGGCCGGCAGGATCATTGGTAAGGCCCGGCGCCCGCAGCTTTGGGTGGATTCATAATACCATGAGAGGCACCTGGTTCACCTCTGGAGGTAAGTCTGTGGTAGTGTGCACATATCTGTATGGACCAATAGGAGGCTGGATGCAGTGTTAACTCCTAGGCCTAGGGTCTCAGTGAGACGTCACAGGGCCCACTGGTCTATTCTCTGTCTCTGGGCCCACAAGACTGTTTTATTTGTTCTATGTCTCTGTTGTCTCATTTTCTATCGTGTGTTGTCCATACTTAAAATAATAGGACAGCAATGTTCTAACCTTTCCACCTTAACACCCCTTGAACTAGTCCTCTGTTATTTTAAAGATTTTCAGGATGAAGCCCAGAAGTCTGGGGACCAGGTCCACAAAGGGAAACTAACCATGTTTTGTTCCCTAGAATGGCCAATCTTTAAGGTTGGATGGCCCCCTGAAGGGACCTTCGACCTGGCAGCAACTACAAGAGTACAGAACATCATCTTTGGAATTCCAGGCTACCCAGATGAGACATCATGGCCTGGAGGCTCCTTGTTGAAGATTAGCCACCTTGGATAAAAAGGGCCCTGACACAGGACTCCTCATCCTCTTTACCTCTGAAGAAAGAGAGTACATCTGCAGAAGGCCAGGAAATTTGTTTTAGGACCTGACAGGAGACCTGCAGAAATCACCTACTTGGAATGAGCCTTCCCCACTGAGAGGCCAAGCTGGGACCCTAACACTGAGCATGGTAGGGAGTCTCTCACCACCTATCACCAGACTCTGTTGGGGGGTCTCTGGGAAGCTGCAAGGTGTCCCACAAATTTATCTAAGGTGAGTGAGGTTACTCAGGGCCCAGATGAATAACCCGTTACTTTTCTGGAAAGGCTCCTGGATGCCTATCGAATGTATACACCCATAGATCCTGAAGCCCCAGAAAAAAGGCGGGCCTTAAATATTGCTTTTGTCTCCCAGTCCACCCCCGATATTAGAAAAAAATTACAAAAGATCGAGGGCTTCGAGGGAAAACTGTTAACGGAGTTGATAGAGGTTGCACAAAAAGTTTATCACAACTGAGACAGTCCAGAAGATAGGCAGGTAAAACAAAAAACAAAAAACAAAAAACAAAACAAAACAAAAAAAACAATATGTCTACTGCAAAGGGATTGGAGGACATTGGAAAAGTGAATGCCCCAATAAAAAGCCTAAGGTGGCACCAGTGGTCCAACTGGGAATTGACTGATGGGGCTAGGGCTCTTCCACTAGCACCCTGGGGCCCAGGGTAAAATTGACCACAAGGGGCAAGCCTATGGACTTTTTAGTAGACACTGGGGCCACATACTCTGTCCTCCAGCAAGGGAATGGCCCCCTAAACAACAAAAAGACTTTCATTCAAGGAGCAACTGGGACGCAGCTCTGTTCCTCGACTACGGGAACGGACAGTGAACTTAGGAAAGGGAACTGCCACTCACTCATTCCTAGTCATACCTGAATGTTTGTACCTGCTTCTGGGAAGACACCTGCTCTATAAACTATGGGCCAACATAAACTTTGAAGAAGCTTTCATTAATATAAATCTTAAAAGCCTCGGCAAACCCAGCAAAATTCTCCTTACCCTTCCCTTGGGGGAAGAATACTTAGTTTTAGGGGAGAGACTGCAACTGTCAAATCTGAACCTCCTCTCCCAGCTTCAAGTTGAATACTTTGGTGTATGGGCAGAAAAATAATTCTCCAGGGATGGAAAAACACCAACTGCCAATTATAGTCCAACTGAAAAGCCAAGCTGGGACTTTACCCAGTCTGGGAAAAACAATACTTGATACCACTAGAGGCCTGCAAAGGAATTGAAAACCACATTAAACACCTCCAACTATGTCCATGGAACAGACCAGTAGCTTATCTGTCAAAAAAATTAGACTCAGTGGCTGCAGAATGGCCCTCTTGCTTGAAAGCTATCACTGCCACCGCCCTGTTCACCTGAGATTCTGACAAGCTGACATTGGGCCAAGATCTGCTCCTGGATAAGCCCTGCGTTAAATTCCAACAGAAAACAGCACTCAACCCTGCCACCTTGCTGCCTGAAGTGGACTTAACAAAACCCCAACACGACTGCTTAAAAATGGCCAGCACCTTCCAAGGGCTGCAAGCAGACCTGACTGATGTTCCTTGGCCAAAACCTGACCTACTCCTGTTCTCAGATGGCAGTAGCTTTGTACCTGATGGTGTCAGGTACACGGGGACAGCAGTAGTGACACTACATGAGACCTATGGGAAGAACCTTTACACCCAGGGACCTCAGCCCAAAAAACTGAGTTAATTGCCCTGATGAAAGCTCTGAGGCTGGGTGCCAAGCAGACTGTAAATATCTACATGGACAGCCGATATGCATTTGCCACCACCCATGTCCATAGGGCTATTTACAGAGAAAGGGTGTTACTCACAGCTGAGGGCAAGGACATCAAAAATAAAACTGAGATCCTAGAACTTCTTGCAGCCATCTGGGCCCCAGAAAAGATGACTATAATCCATTTCCCTGGTCATCAAGAGGGAGACTCTAAAAAAGCAGTCGGTAACTAGCTGGCAGACCAGGCAACTAAAAAGGCTGCCCTCCAAGGAGCCACTTGCCTCTTGATGCTCTCTCCTCTTGTGCTGCCTGAATCTCCTGCCCACTCCGATGATGATCTCCAGACAATCCAAAAGACAGAGACCACCAAGGACCCCCTTGGGATGGATGGATACGCTCCAGAACAGTATAGTCTTCCTTCCACGAGCCCTGGGTCAACAACTTCTACAGTAACTTCATAAAGGAACTCATCTGGGAAAAAGTAAACTAATTAGACTAATCAGAAAAGAATTCTTCCTCCCCCACTTAGACCAACTCACCCAAGAAATCATTCAAGGGTGTATAGCCTGTCAGCAGACTAACAGCATGAAGGTCAGTATAAACTCCCCAGGCACCTGAGACCATAGATTGACACCCAGTAGACACTGGGAAATAGATTTTACAGAAATCAAGCCAGGTGTATGGTTATAAATACCTCCTAGTTCTGGTAGACACATTCTCAGGATGGATAGAAGCATTTCCTACCAAAACTGAAACTGCACAGGTAACTGTCAAAAAAAATTTTTTTTAATGACATTATTCCATGATATTAGCTACCAATTTCTGTGGGATCTGATAACAGGCCTGCATTTATATCTAAAATTACTAAAGGAATTGCTAAATCATGGGGATCAATTGGAACCTACATTGTGCATATCACCCCCAGAGCTCAGGCCAGATAGAAAGAATGAATTGGACTTTAATGGAGACCCTAACTAAATTATCCATAGAGACCAGCAAAGGATGGGTGATGCTCCTTCCCTTTGCCCTCCTTAGGGCACAAGGTACACCATACGTAAGGGATTTAACTCCATTCGAGATTTTATTTGGCAGACCACCACCACTACTTCCCAAAGTTGGGCTAGAGATAATATCAGAAACTTTTAATCATAATCTGCTTCAGTCATTACAGGCTCTTCAAAAAGTTCAAAAAAAGAAATAATAAAGATGGTTTGTGCAGCCATCCAAGGACCTGTTCTTGTGGACCTTCACCCCTTCCAGCCTGGCGACCAAATATGGATCAAGAGACACTGTCACTGGGGATGTACTTGCAACCTACCACAGAGAACGACAGTCTCTATTCTGATTTAATCTCTGTAATTATGCCCCGGGTTGCAAGTGCCAATGTTGCAGGCCTCCAACCTATCCAGAAGGTCAACCCCCCTGCCCGAATTATGTATATTGGTATTATGGTACTTAGACCCTAATACAACCCTTTGGCCATGGAAGAGTCAATGATTTAACTCAAGGCACAACTCAAGGGGGGAATGTTAAATGGTCACCAGATACCCAGAATGGTGGTTGTGAGGCTAACTAGCACATCTGACCCTAGGTGAGCCCAACAATATAAACATTGCCCAGAACTCGAAGCTGGAAAACACCCAACTGGCCTTGACCGATTACAAAGGAATAATAAATCACCCCACTGTGCGCTTGCGCATAACCAGCTACTGCTTCTGTAAAATAAGCTTAATGCTGTCGCTTTGCTATTGAATGGAGACGTGTCCACCTGGATATGTTCTGTTCCTTTGGAGACATGTCCACCTGGATATGTTTTGTTTCTTTGGAGACATACCCACCAGGGTTTGTTTTGTTTCTTTGAAAACATGATCACCAGGGCAGGTTTTGTCTCTTTAAAAACCCAGAGAACCCTAGGGTCGGGAGCCCTCGCAGAGCAAGTGGTCACTGGCCAGCTATAATAAACCTCTCATTGTTTAACCCTTAATGGTGCTGGTGGTAATTCACTAAGCACACCCTATAACATTTACCTGGGTTCCTTCTTGTCAACCCAATAGATTTTGGTGGCAAGGAAAACTGAGGCAAACATGATATTCATGCTATGTTGTGAATAACATGATTCTTCACCTCTGATCCAAGAGTTCTGCCTCTTTATCCAGCATCTATAAAGTTGTCACAATTTATTTTGTGGCAATTTGTCTTATTTTGCAAATAGGATAAAATCTTAACATTAGGATAATATCTTAAACATTCTTTATAATTCTTAATTGTAGGCCTTCCTAGGATTCAGACTTGCCATATTGGTAAAGGCTCTGGGGTCCAACCTTCCAGGGCATGAGACATCATTACATTTCTCACCAGCCCCATACTAACAAGGAGGCATAATATCTGGTAGATCTTTTGGGTTCTAGAAACAGTTTCTGCACTTGGGAATATTTCTTTAACATGCATATTAGATGACACTAAAGAATGTCAGTTTTGGTGGATTCCAGAATTGGAAAGGATTCTGCAACCTATGGTATGAGAGTGTTTCTGGTGGAAACAGATGCTGTATGGAGCATAAGGAAAGCCTTAGCAAAAGTATCACAATGTAGCTCACTAGGTTTCTGGAGCAAGACCATACGAGCTATACCAGAAAAATTTATGTCTTTGAGAAATTGGTTTGATATAAGGCAGGAGATAAACAATTTGACCATGTGTTATGAAGTGGGCTTTGGACCAGGAGTGCCCATCAAGAGCTTGATTCTATATGCCATCAACTAGTGAGATTGAACATTATCAACAGTGATCCACTTTAAGAGAAAAGTGGTACATCTAGAATAAAGCATAAGCAGGTGTGGAGGTCACAAGCAAGCTGCCTCAGCAGGTGTCCCAGACACCTGTGTCATCCACTGTGGTTGTACTAGGGCCTCTTCCTTAGCCCACATCTATGATGGTATGAGGCTGACCCCATATGACGAGCTAACATGGGAGGAGAAAAGCTGTTTATTTCATAGGTTGATTGGCTCAGGTTATGAGCACAAATCCCAAATAGATTGTAACTACAATACATTCCTCTTCATGGGCTGTCAGAAGAACAATGGTGAGTGGGGAATTCCCCACTCCTCAGAGGTTAGTGCAGTGCACCTGGCAACTCACCATGTACTAGAAGATGGGCAGTAAAAATGACTTGGCTGGTTGGAGCCAGAGAACTGAAAGGAGAAAGATTAGAAGATCAAGGAAATGGTAGTCTGAGAAAGAGTCATGTGGAAAGACCTATGTATGCGGTCACAAGTTGTGAATATCTTCATGATACATATTAATGCCAGTCACAGAGTATCCATCTCAGAAAAGCCACTATAAAGCCAAGTAGACAGAGTAATCTAAAGGATGGCAGCTACCTTTGGTTATTGGCCACCCTGATGCATCTAGACATTAAGGGAGAAATCATAACTATGCAAACAGATCAGGATTTATCAGTTTCATCAGGATTTATCAATTTACTCAATGAATGTCTTAATGTCATCACTTTGATGAGGTCACTATTCACTTTAATAAACAAATATAGCTTGCAATGATGCCCTATCTCCTCAGCAGCCCTCATTCGACTTAGGACAACCATAATGGAAAAATGAGTAAGTGATAGCCAAGATGGAAAGGATGGAAAAGTTACAAAGATTAAGGAATTTGACATAATTCTTATAATTATGCTTCCCAGCTTTCTTACTGGATTCACTGTATGTCCTTAAAACCATTTCCACACTCTTGCTTGGGACAATAGAGTCTACTGAACACTCAGTTTTGTTCCCCAGAAGATAAGATTAAAGAATTAATTACAGCAGGGGAAATATATAGAGAACTAAAGAAAACAGGGTCCAAATGATTATGAAACTGGTTGCATCCTATATTAGCTTTAAGCATAGATGAATTACCCAGCCTTCTTGAATCTGTTTTTAAAAAACACTTAAAAAAATTTAAAAACCTGTTTAAATGGGGTAATTTAGGTCTTATATAGAGAAAACATTCAATGGGTATATAGAGAAAACATTCAATGGGTATAATCTAATAATATTGGTAATCTCTATGCTAAAATAAGAATAGCGGTTGTTAAAATAGAATGTGGGATTAAATGAGATAAATATTGTTTCACATTTGATGCACTAAAATATTGTTAGATCTTAACCATTCTCTGGTAATATTCTTTAAAAAAATGTGCCTAATTTACATTATGCACACACTTTGGATTAGTTCAGTATCTACTTATGTCTCCATCATCCAGAAATGATTATGTGATAATTTGGGTTAAATCTATATTTAATAATTAACACATCAAATCACTTTTTGTTTTCCCTTAAGTTAATAACATCCCAATTTCTTTTTTAAATTATAGCTTTCTATTAACTTCCACTAATTTATTCCACACTTCCCTCCTTCTTTTGAAATTGTATTTCAGTATATGATGATTCTTTAGGGAGTCCCTCTGTGTCCCCTTCTCAAAGCAATGTCTCTGGGCATCTCCTGACTTGCTTCAATATCAGCTGACTAACCTCTGGAACTGCTGTCCAGCTGTCTTCTGGAGTTTCCCTTCTGCCATCACCTATGGGATTTCCTTGGCCTTTCTCCTGGGTCAGAACCTGTATTTCCCTTATGGCTCATCTTCACTTTTGGTTTATTTTCTTATTTTTGGCAAAGCATATCATGCTGTCATTCATAAGACCATGTGCCTAGGAGGGAAGGTTTTGTGATCTCACATGTCTAAAATGACTTTATTTTATCTTCATGCTTGGTTGATAGTGACTACATATAGTATTTTAGGTTGGAAATAATTTTATCTCAGGATTTTGAAAACCTTTTTCCATATTCTTATTTCAGTTTTCTTGTTTGTTTTATTTTAAGAAATCAGATGCCATTTTGACTCCTGAAGCTTAAAAATAACCTGCTTGTTGTTGTCGTTCTAAAATTCAAGATGCTATATTTTTGTGTTGATGTATTTTCATTCATTTTTGTGGATGCTACATGGGCTCTTTCAGTATGGATACTCAATTTCCTTGGTTCTAAGAATGATTCTGGAGTTGTTTTTTTATTTTGTATTGTTTTTCAATTTTTGTTTTTTTTTTAAATTCCTTTCTCTGTTCTTCTGTTCATTCTCTCTTGAACTCTGCTATGCAGACTTTGGAACTCCTTTACCAATGTTCATGTTGTTTCTCTAATATTTTTCATCTCAGTCTTTTGCTCTTCTTTCTAATTTTTTAAAATTTATCTTTCAATCTTTTTATTACATTTCTCATTTCCCTTATAATTTTCATTCCCTAAAGTTCATATTTGTTCTGTTATTTTTTTTCAAACTATCCTCCTATTATTTCTTAGATTATCTATCTCTTTACAACTACTTGGACACTGAACTTCTTTCTTCTCCGTAAGGAGATTGAAGATTTTTTTTTTTAATTTATTTTTCCCGCATAGCCTCTTTCTCCACCCATTTGTTCTTATTTGTTTATTTGTTCTGGTTTCTCTCCTGGTAATCATTTGTTGTCTACTTGCATTTGTCAATGTAAACTAAGACATTTACTGGAAGCTCTGAATTCTTGGGTGGGAATCATCAACTATAATGTTCACTCAGGGTATTCTAGTTTGTGTTTCACCGGAACAATCATCTATGTCAGCACATTTAGAACTTTTCCCATGAGCTAGTCATATTCTCCAGAGAAACCTCTTGATTTCTTCTGTCTGTAAGGCAGCAAATTGGTTGAAATTCTGGTGGCTATGTTAGAAAAAAAGACTGGGAGTTTTAATAGTCACCAACATCATGGCATTATACACTGCCACAATGGTGATTGATACTGTCTAGTCTAGAGATCACTGAACACCCTGTTCAGAGCATAAATTTCCAATATTCTGATGGGGTGAGAGGTGGTAGTTAGTCACCTATGCAAGAAGGGAAGGAATCTGGGAAGACTCTAAATCAATGTTTCACAGTGAAAGAGGTTTGTTAATATTTTGGGCTGAACGATTCTTGTTGTGCCACATATAGTGCAGAAATAGATCATCGCTGATTCCAGCTCACTGAGTGCCAGAAATCCCCCTCAGTCATCATGAGAACCTACACTGCAGTATTCCCAGGACTCAAAGAGATGAAACTGAGCAGATGAAGAAGTGACTTCTAAACACACTTTTATCCACTTTTCCTATTTTAAGTCCTATATAAACCCCCTCCCAGGCATACCACCAATTCTTGAGACTTTAACAATTCTGCCAGAGTGTCACCAATTCTGGCATGTTTTAGGGTTTCTTCATTGTAAATCGAATTGCTTCTTTGACTTAGCTGCTGCTAGTTTTGAACTCAGCTTCTGGAGGTTCAAAAAATTATTTAGGGCGCCTGGGTGGCCCAGCTGGTTGGACGACTGCCTTTGGCTCAGGTCGTGATCCCAGAGACCCGGGATCAAGTCCCACATCGGGCTCCTTGCTCGGCAGGAAGCCTGCTTCTCCCTCTCTCGCTCCCCCTGCTTGTATTCCCTCTCTGGCTGTGTTTCTGTCTGTCAAATGAATAAAAAAAATCTTTTTAAAAAATTATTTAATATCTATCACCTTTCCCAGCTTCCAAAATGTTATTGTTAATATTTCCTTTCTTTGTTCTCTTTGTGAGTTTGTATATTTTTAAAAGATTCTTTTTTTTTTTTCTTTTTTTTTTTGGGTCACTTCAGTGGGGTTTTAGCAGGGAATGGAAGCTAATGAGCACATCCTACCTACTGTCTTTTAACTGTTATTGTACATCCTTTTTGTGTACTATTTCATTTATGCCCACAGTAACCATCGGAAGAAGACATGTAAATTATCTCTGTGTTTAACCAAAGAAACTGAGGCTTACAGAGCTGGTTTTCCTTACCTTAGTGACCCAGTTCTTAAGAAAGAGAGCAATACAGTTCAACGAGTGCTCTCACAGCCTACTCTCAGAGGGGCTGACTGTGTGTTTGTTTGGTTTTTGAGGGATTCTTTCTGTTTCATGTGGGTGCAGGGTGAGCATAATGTGGAGAGGATAGTGTGGACAAAAAGCAGTTTCAAGAATTGGAGTATAGGTTCCCTCCCAGTGCCTTATAGGCCACAAATACTTGGAGGCTCCATTTTGCTTTGGCACTTTACACCTTGCTGTCCTATGGGAGTCAAACATAGACGGTCTCAAAACTCAAGCTTGTTTTGGAAAATCCCTTCAGACTATGCCTTATTGAGTTACCATCACCATATCACCACCCTATTTAGACTCCATGACTTATTCCTATTCCTCATCACTGGATAGAAAATTCTAAATATTATCTTCTTGGGGTGTGGTACACTCTCCTTAGAAAATCTGACAAATGGGGTGCTTGGGTGGCTCAGTTGGCTAAGCATCTGACTCTATCTCAGCTCGGGCTTGATCTCAGGATCATGAATTTAAGCCTCAAACTCAAAAAAAAAAAAAGAGAGGAGAAGAAGGAGAAAAAGAAAGAAAATCTGACTAATGTAATAAATTATCCCCCCAAAATAAATTCTTGACATAAAAATTTCTGCATACATTTTTTAAGGGACATTGCAGACCCTCTGAATCTATTCTAAAAGACACAGAAGTTTATGGATTCTTTTATCTTAATAATAGTAGAACTGTATTCTGAAAAGCACCCATTTCAAATTTTACTTTTTTTGTATATAAAAACTAGACAGATTAACATTTTTCCCCCGGACTTCTCAAATATGCTTTTGAAAAAGATCCTTTGAAGGTACTGTAGGCAAAAGTTATTTTAAGTCACTGTTACCATGTTTTTTCCTTTCTGTTTTAATGAACAAGTGAACTTCTACAAATTTCAGCTCATAATAATAACTATGAGAATGAAGATAAAAGTACAGTGTGTGGAGGTTTACCCTGTTTCTTGAAACTTTCTAGTGTTTTCTGTATTTATAGAGTAGGATAACTTAAATATTGATCAGTTCTCCTCCTGACATGTTATAGCTCAGGCAATCCACAGCAGATTTTACTTAGTAAGTAGATTATGATGGCTAATTTTCTGTTTTAACTTGACCAGGTCACGGGATGCCCTGGTACTTGGTTAAACACTATTCTGGATGTTTCTTAGAGGGTATTTTGGATGAGATTAACATTTAAATCAGTAAACTGAGAAAAGTAGATTGCCTTCCCTTATGTGGGTGGCCCTCATCTAATCAGTCTGACTAGAAGTAAAAGCTTGACTCCTTCCAAAGTAAGAGAGATTTCTTCCTGCTTGACTGCCTTTGAATTAGGACATCAGAATATCCCTCTCCCGCCCCCCACCTTTGGACTTGAACTGATATGTTATTTCTAGGTTTCAAGCTGTTTCTAGATTTCAGGGTTTCTAGATTTCAAGGCTGGTGGTCTTCAGATTAGAACTACACCGTTTGGGGGCACCTGGGTGGCTCAGTTGCTTAGGCGACTGCCTTCGGCTCAGGTCATGATCCTGGAGACCCGGGATCGAGCCCCACATCGGGCTTCCTGCTCAGCGGGAAGCCTGCTTCTCCCTCCTCTCTCACTTCCCCTGCTTGCATTCTCTCTCTGGCTGTGTTTCTCTCTGTCAAATAAATAAATAAAATCTTAAAAAAAAAAAAAAAAAGAGCTACACTGTTTGCTCTCTGACTTCTATGATCTTTGTTCTTCAACTCATATTACACAATCACTTCTCCTGGGCCTTCAACCAGTCACCTCACCCTGGAGTTGGTGAGACTTATTGGGCTCCATAACAGCATGAATTATTTCCTTCGAATAAATATCTCTGTAGATATATTGATAAATAGATAGGCAGACAGAAAGATAGACACTATTGGTTCTGTTTCTTTAGAGAATTCTAACTGACATGTATATGTTAGACAGGAGGAGATTTAGTAGGAAGAGAAAGAAATGGTTTAAAATACAAAGATGGTATACCTTTTGCCTTTTAAAATAAAAGATGCCATGCCATGATGCTCATTCCACAGGTAATCCCAGAATGCTGTGCAGAGCAGAGCTCTGTGGAGCCTCATGATGAATTTATTACTCACAAAGCAACCACTTCACTGGACTTTAACAAGCAAAATATTTAATTTATCTGCATGTCAAATCAGTATCCCAGCTTGTACTTTGAAGACTTTTTTTTTTCTCTTAAAATTTAAAGGGAAGAAAGCAAGAGTTTTTTCTTCCATCATATCAAAATGATTTTGTAAGTTTATGGAACCAGGGGAGATGAACTTTAAATATTTAATTATTTAAATATTCTGTTTTACTTTCTGCAACATGGTATATCGGTAAGTATAAGCAATCATACATCAGAAAGGGTGGGGTTCAAGTTTCATTTCTTCATCTTTGTAGTTGTGTAAGTACAGAAAATACTACCTTCCATTATTTTCTTTATGTAGTCCTTATAAGAAATCATATGTACTATGTGTCTGATAGTAAGTATGGTACATATTAATATCAAAAAAGAAAAAGAAAAAAAAGGATTGAAAAGTAACTTTGCTGAGAGGAAAACAGTTTTTTCAGCACAAAAAAAGATGATTATCATTCATCTCAAATATCTAATACTATATTTTCTTTCATATATGAATCTGTGCATAATTATAATTAGGCCTAAGATTTGTCTATGAGCATATTGGTATCTATGTTACAGATACACATGTCTCATGTCTATGAGTATATTGGTATCTATGTTACAGATACACACAGATTGAATTGCTTGCTTTCTTTTTCTGAGCTTAGCTGGAATGGTTCCAGAATGAAAGGGATATGATTAATCCCTCAAACCTCATACAGGCCTAAACATCAATGGGATTATCTCCAAAAGCCTAAAAAAGAGGGAAAAAGATCACAGAATGTTGGAGTTAGAAGGGATTATCAAATCTTACCCTTCCCTACCCCCATTTTGCAAACTCCCCAGATACAGAGAGGAGTTTTGAATGAACTGCCCAAGTTCATTTGGGTAATCAGTGGACTCATAGGTACATTAAATTTGTCTCTAACTGTCTATCCTACTGTCTCACTTTTCCCCTTACACCACACTGCTCTGACTTTCTGACTTAGGTGTTCATATCTCCAAGGGGATCATATCTCCCAGACCTTTGGCCATGTGGTATCTTTAACTCCCTCTAGGCACAATTGGATTTGTACACACGAGGTTTTTTTGGCATGGAGTATAACTCTTTGGAGAGAAAGCATGAAAACTGTGTTTTGACCCTTGAAGATAGGTGATGATTGGAAATAGGGGAAAATATGTAAAGATACATTTTTTCTCTTTTTCTGAGAACATTTTCCTTAGGAACAGAACTCTCCAGGACATGTATTGGGGCCCCAGGAAGTGTTTTCCATAAATGAGTACCTGTATACTCTCTTTCCACAATATTAACGTTCTAGTCTTTGTATAATTGTCAAACCATCCAATGTAAATAAAGCTGTTTGGGGGTGGTGCTGAGTATGTCACTGAATCACATGCTGACCTTAAGAAAAAGAATAGAAATGCCTCCCTTCTTAACTCCTAAACCCCCTCATAAAGCATGGGAACAGAAGTAATAGAAGAAAAATGTATGACCTGCCTTCCTTTTTTAAGACTTTTTTTTTTTAACAGCAATTTTAGTTTCACAACAAAACTGTGAGAAAGGTACAGAGATATTTCATATACACTTTCATAAACTCCCAATTATCAACATCTGCCACCGGAGTGGTACATTAGTTACAAGTGATGAACCTACGTTCACGTATCAGTACCACCCAAACATCATAGTTTACATTAAGTTTCACTCTTGGCCCTATAGAGTCTGCGGGCTTTTTGACAAAGGCATATTGAAGTGTATCTTCTATTATGATATCAGACAGATAGTGTCACTGCCCTAAATATCCTCCCTGCTCCACCTATTCATTCGTCTCTCTCCTATAACCTCTGGCCACCACTGATCTTTTTACTCTTTCCATAGTTTTGCCTTTTCCAGAATGTCATATTAGATTATACAGCATGTAGCTTTTTCAGATCGCCTTCTTTCACTTAGTAATGTGCATTTAATTCTCCTCTGTGTCTTTTCCTGGAACGATAGCTCATTTCTTTTTAGTATGGAATAGTATTTTATTGTCTGTATGTACCATAGTTTATTTACACATTCATATATTGAAGGCATCTTGGTTGTTTCTGTTTTGGCAATTATGAATAAAGCTTCTATAAACATCCCTGTGAAGGTTTTGTGTGGACATAAGTTATCAACTCCTCTGGGTAAATACCAAAGGACATGATTGTTGGATCATATGGTAAGAGTTATGTTTAGTTTTATAAGAAAGTACAGCATTGTCTTCCAACGTGGCTGTACCATTTTGCATTGCTACCACCAATGAACGAGAGTTCCTGATAGTCTACATCCTCACTAGCATTTGGTGTTGTCACCGTTCTGGATTTTGGCCATTTTAACAGGTGTGTAGTGGTATCTTGTTTTAATTTGAATTTTCTTAGTGACATATGATGTGGAGCATCTTTTTATACGTCTATTTGACATCTGTATATGTTCTTTGGTGAGATACCTGATAAGATCTTTGACTTATTTTTTAATTGGTTGTCTGCTTTCTTATTATTGACTTTTAATAATTATTTCTTTATTTTTTATACCAGTCCCTCTTCTTTTATGTGCTTTTTGTAAACATTTTTTCCAATATATGGTTTGTCTTCTTGATCTTGACAGTGTCTTTTGTAGATAAAAATTTTCTTAATTTAATGAGATCCAGTTTATCAATTCTTTCTCTCATAGGTTGTGCCTTTGGTGTCATTTCTAAAATTATAATAATAGTCTTATAGATTCTCTCCTGTGTTATCTTCTATCTATATTATCTTATAAAACTAAATTTTATGTTTTATAGTTTACCTTAGTTCTGTGATTTATTAGAGTTAATTTTTGTAAAGAATGTGAGGTCTATGTTTAGATTTTTTTTTTTTGCATGTGGGTATACAGTTGTTCCAACACATCTGTAAAATGGGGCTACTTAACTAGACATTTTTGAGAGAAAAAAACATTGTACTTAACCCTCAATAAAAGTATGAAGTTCATTTCCAGTGTCCTATCACTTTTTCTTTGCATGCTATTTCCCCTAATTGTACTATTTGTCTGAATTCTCAGATTGTCATGGCTTCTCAGACCTTCTTTAGAGGGCAGGAGAAGGCTATTTCTCTCAAGACATTCAGGAACTCAGATTATTGCTTTTTTTAAGGATTGTTTTCACTTTAAGGATGTTTGAGAAAGATAACATTATTTCCTTAAAAGAGATACGTTTCTCCTGATTGCATTTTCAATGGTGCCATCAGGCTCTGTAGGCATTTGGGATGGCACGGTGGTGAGAGTATAAATTCTAGTAACAAAGCAAGAAAATATTTTTTTCAGTTCGGTTTCTGTGTCACTCTTTTTGCCATCTATTTTCATTTAAAGATTCACTGCCCAGAGGAGAGTTGTACATTGTCTGTATAGCCTGCAATTTTCTGAAACTTTGAATATCTGCCGAGCCTCCCTAGAGTCTTGTGAATAACTGCATTCAGACCTACATTACCCATTAACATCACCACTAATAACATGCACATACACAAAAGTAGGCATGTATATTAAAGAAGATGCAAGTAATAGCCTATTTGTTTTTGATCCTGGCATTTATTGGTCTAGTACCCAAAACTGTGAGCCCAGATACCACTACTTCTTGGTTCTCCCCAGTTGTTTCTTTTCTTCTCTGCCCTTGGCTCCTGCAGTCTATGCTATTTCTTAACTCCTTCCTTTGATGGGAGCTATCTTCAGATCTGAATTCTTATTCTTCAATCTGTGATCCAATGCTCCTTACCCTTTGTTTTTAAGGTAGACATCAAACAGCATAACATCTTGGGTAATATCAGCTGGAAAACAGCTTTTGATTGTCTGCAATAACTGCTTTCAGAAGATATTTTACTCAGTCAAAAATTCTGGTGCCCTGATATCAATTTTGACTCCCTTAGCAGAAGCTACTAAATCCTACTTACGTATTGCACTTAAGTGAACCTTTTCCAGCATCTCTCCCATGTCTTTACCCACTTTTACATTTCTGCCATCACAATAGCAGTGTTTCCCCATTGTTGTTCTTCCACATAGCATTTTCTATAAAAGACTCTTAATAAATATTGGACAAGACTTATGGATTCACTTCCAACTTTGCAGTCATTTTTGAATAGTTCCTCCCAAATTTTCATGCATATAGGACTAAGATTAAAGACTCTGGTGCAAGAATAGAAGAAAAACTACATATAGGAACAACTCCAGTTTTCTTTGCAGAATGCAAAGATGGAGACACTGAGCTATATTCTACCAGAGCTAAATTTATTTCCTACTCACACCGTAAAAGGGTATTAGAAAACTGGAGTAATGCCCATAATGTTTGCCTCATATTCTGAAAGTCCTGGTATTCATTCTTCCTTAATACTCCCACTTCCAACAATTTCATCCCATTTTCTTTGAAGCTAACTTTATTTACCACCTCATGACCTCAGACCCCACCAATAGCCTCAAGACTGGGGTGCCTGGGTGGCTCAGTTGTTAAGAGTCTGCCTTTGGTTCAGGTCATGATCAGGGAGTCTACAGATCGAGTCCCGGATCAAGTCCTTCATCAGGCTCCCTGCTCGGCAGGAAGCCTGCTTCTCCCTCTCTTACTCTCCCTGTTTGCGTTCCCTCTCTAGCTGTACTTCTGTCAAATAAATAAATACAATTGTAAAAAGAAAAAGGAAACCCTCAATACTTTTTTTTATCTCCAATCCCTCTAGTCTTAACCATGTGTTTTCCTTCCACCGTATTTACTGTCCTAAAGCACTGATTTTTCACCCCAGGTCCTATTTCAGAACCCTGAAACTGCTCCCAGGAAAAGGCCTGTGTAGTATTGAGGCAATGGCACCCACAAGTGCTATCATCTTTGTATTTTCTCATGCTCTCCTTCCATGTGAATACCTTGTACTAGGCAGATGGATGGGTCCACTCTCTCATCACAGAATTCCTCATAGATCCCAGCTTCTGTGTATAACCCATATCCATATTTTGTCTGCCTGAAAAGTTCTTTTATTTTTCCTACTTAGCTCCATTGCATTATCCAAGTCTTAACTCAAATTTTCAATTTTTATTTCTTTATGAAGACTTTCTTAGCAATCTAAAAGAATTTCCCTCCTCTTATCTTCAGCTACATTTATTACTTGCATTAATCATGTTGGCACAACTTAATCATTAGTGATTCTGGTTATTTTTTCATATGCATCTCTTTTGTTTATCCAGCTGTACGATAAGTCCACAAAGCAATCAAAGTAAGCTCCCTGTAAGGCATATCTGATTATATCATTCCCTTGTCTAAAACTCTCCAATAGCTCCCCTTTGCAGCGAGGATGAAACCCAAATGCTTGTAAGACCCTTCATTACCTGACTCATGCTTACTTTTCTAGCTTCATCTACATTTGTTTACTGTTTCCTCTCCTTCAAACTTTAAGACAGTAGGTTTACTTTATGGATTTTATATTCTTGCCTCCAGTCCTACATATAATCAGCCATCAAAACCTTGAACTTCCACTGCTCAATATCTTTGGAATCTATCTCTTTGTTCCCATCCCTATTGCCCCTAATTTAAAATATAGCAAAAATTACTCTTTTCCAGAATAGTGATTTACACTCCTCATGTTCTGAGGATTTTTTAATATGAAGTGCTGAGTTTGAAGTGATTCTGAGTTATCAAAATAGATATTGAGACTATGAATTTGGATATGTATATGCAGGGGTAAATAATAAAATGGGAGTCATTGTCAAATTGCTAATTCTAGGAATAGATGATGAGAGGAACAAGGAAGAGAATATAGCATGAGTGAAGTAGAGAGTGTAAGTCAGAACACCAAAGATATCTAAACAGAATCTGAGAAGAATCAACCAGAAAAAGAAAGGAAAAGAAAGTTAGTGGGGTTATTATGAGAGACAAGAGGAGAAAGTGACATAAAGCAAAGTTCATGGTGCCCAACCCTGAAAGCAGATCCAAGGCAGATAAGGATTGAGATGCAATGTGTTATAAGATCCATGTAGAAGAACAGGTCAAATTTACTGTGAATTTACTATATGCCAAGTACTTGACTCACGTGAGTTTATTTAAATTTTCTAAAATAGCGAGGTAGATTTTTGCTCGATGGATGAAAGAGGTTGTTTTCCTGTGCGTGCATGCATGTGTGTGTGTGTGTGTGTGTGTGTGTGTGTGTGTGTGTGTGTGTTTTCCAAGTTAGGAGAGATTTAAAAAACTTAAATGCTAATTGGTAGGACCTGCAGAGAATCAGAACTTGCAGAGGACGGAGGAGAAGACAGAGAGAGGGAGTTCAGCCAAGATAGGCAGGAAGTCAGTGGACACCAAGCCCAGGTGGAGGGATGAGTATAGACCAATAGCAAGAGGACCACAATGCCTTCTATTTTCATCTGGGCCTTGGCTGGTTGATACATGGACTACCTGGAAGTTGACAGAAAGAAAAAGATGACATTTCTTTCTAATGGCCTCATTTTGAGGGAAATGGAGGGGTGAACTCATTTGCGGGCAGTCAGATATTCAAGGTAGGAAAGTGATCAATGCATTTGGAATCTGAAGATCTGGGTTCAAATTTCCCAGCTTTGATGATTTTCCTACAGTATCTGACCTTTTCGTACAGTATCTGAGCTGGCCTAAGTAGACAGAGCTATATTCTCTGTAGAAAGGAAGGGTGCTCTGACTTAGTACCCACCATGCCCAGAGCCATTAATAAAGCTGCTAAGCCAGGTTCATATCTCCCAACGTAGAGAGTTGTCATGGCATCATCTAAACAGAGCCTGCCACATAGTAGACATTCCAAAAAATTGTAGTTAAATATGAATCTACGTTGCCCTCCCCCTCACCCTTTTAGCTTATTGAATTAGAAATCAGTAATGAGCTGTTTCAAAGCTTTCTGCCAACAGCCATTGTAAGGATGAAAAGAAAAAAAAAAAGAAAGAAAAGAAAAGCTTTAGTAAGTAGACAGAGCTATATTCTCCATAGAAAGGAAGGGTGCTCTGACTTAGTGCCCACCATGCCCAGGGCCATTAATGAAGCCTGGCTCCTTTTTCTCATAATTGCAGCCATTCAAAAGGAGAAAGTTCTTCTTGGCAAGGAAGTGCTATTTTCAGAGACAAGATTAGGCTCATTTTGGGCAGGAGCTGTGCTTCTTCAGTCCTGGCACCTCTGAACATTAGGTTAAAAGGTAAGAAGGAATGACTCAGAATAATTGCCTTGCTTTACTGTGAACTTTAAGATATTTTAGTGGAGGAGTTTTACAAGCAGTGATAGATAGTCATGGAGAGAGGAAATGTACAAACCCAGGGGATAAGAACAGCGATGCCTGACTGAATTTCTACACAAAAAGAAGGTTGGCCAGACTTATTTTTTTCCTACCTCCCCCAATTCCCCAGGAATACTTTTAATATACCTTCATCTTCCCAAGTTCTGAAAACAGACTTTTTCTCCTTATCTACTTTCATCATATAACTGCATGTTTTCTATGAAGCAGGTTTTAAAAATCCCATTCTGAGGTTAGGTATGTCAAAGTAAACACTGCCTATACAGGTAAAGTTCGGTTGTTATTTATAATTGGGGAAAATATATCCCATAATGATAGCTCTCAGCCAGAACTGAATGTCTTACTTCTCAGCATTAATCCAGCAAGAAAAGTATTTATTGATCCCTTATTGAGATTTTGGCTTAATGCTGAGTTGTTTGGGAGATGCAGAAGAAATAAAACTAGACAGTCTCTCTACTTATGAGTATATGATCTACTTGGAAGGAAAAGGCATGTTTTGGCTGAACACCTGATGATAAGGGGTAGCACATAATCAGAGCTATTCAAGTACAACCTGTACTAATTATTGTCACTTCCTTCCCTGTCCTCCTTCTACCTCCATCCACTTGGTTCCCATAGACAGAGACATGGGAGGAACCTTCAACTGCTCTCTTTTTCTGATCTTCCATGTCTGATCAATTGACAAGTCCTATGGTTTCTACCCCTAAATATCTCTGAATGTGTCTATTCATCTCTGGTCTCTGCCGCTGTCACCCTCTTGAGGTCACTATCTATACTCACCTGGAATACATGTAAAGTTCGATAAGCGATTCCTTGACTTCCAGCCATGCCCTTTGCCAATCCATTCTATACAGTGAGCCAGAGTGATCTTTCTAAGTGGCAAATGTAACAGTGTCCTCAGGTTCACACAAAGCCCCAAATTTCACACCTCTTTTCATCAAGCCAGTTTAAACAATTCTGTTTAAAATCATCTTATCATTTTTCCTGACTCTTAAAACAGTCTGGGCTCCCCATGGTGGCTTTAAGGCACTTGCTGCTCTGGCCGCAGCTTGACTCAACAGACTCCTCTCTGGCCACTGAACAGAAGGATGTACAGTCTGGGCCCCTGACTCCCTTTCTGACCCTCCCCTGACTGCCTGCCCTGCCGTCACCCCTGGCCAGGTTCACCTCTTTTTTCTTTTTAAAGATTTTATTTATTTATTTGACAGAGAGAGATCACAAGTAGGCAGAGAGGCAGGCAGAGAGAGGAGGAAGCAGGCTCCCGGCTGAGCAGAGAGCCCGATATGGGCCTCGATCCCAGGACCCTGAGATCATGACCTGAGCTGAAGGCAGAGGCTTTACCCACTGAGCCACCCAGGCGCCCCAGGTTCACGTCTTATCTCCATCTTTGAAAAGCCTGGCCCCGTTATCTGTACTTCGTGGTGTTCTGCCACAACAATCAGCAGTTTGCTGTGATTATTTATTCTGGTCTTTATCCTCATGTTTGTACTTCAGTAAGAGTAGGACTCAGTTTGACTTATTCATTATCTTGCCATTGGAAGCTCAATCACTCCCTGGCATTAAGTAAATGGCCAATACTTAACAGTAAAGTGAATAAATGTGGAACTGAGTGAAGTTTTATACAAAGTTCTATAAGGGAAGGGTAACTCTGATCTATAAAACCAGCAGCAAAGAACTGAGGTTGGTTTAAGAAAGCCACAGAGAACATTCCAGTCTGGGAAAACGTTTTAGGAAAAGCACTAGGACAGAGACATCCACATAGGAATGGAGAGACTCCCTTGTCTGACAGAAGCAGTCAGTAGATACGGAAAGCCTGGGAAACTGGGAAAATGGCCTAGATTTGGGGGGTGGGAGGGAGGATAGTTAAGAATATATAAGACCTTGCTGGCAGGAAAAGACATTTATCTTTGATGAAATAGTAAATATGGTGGAGCACTGGGTGTGGGGAATGGGGAATGAATCTTGGAACACTGGGAAAAAAAATTTAGTAACAATAAAAAAAAATAATAAAGAAAAAATAGTAAATATGGAACATCTAAAACATTTGACCCAGCATCTGGCACTTGCTGGGGAGAGGAGGAAAGCTTCGGTTGAAGGATACAAAAGCTTTCTTCTTTCCCCTACTCACACTCTAGAGAGGCAAAAGATCTTTCTATAATCTTTGAGTTGGAAGAGGAATAGGAACTGTTTAGTACCATAAAGCATAAGCTCATAAGCCCTGCATTCTGGTGGTTAAGTCGAGAGCAATGGGCTTCTGGGACTCAGCTGCGTAATACTAGGCAAGTTATGTAACCCCCCCTACACCTCAGTTTTCTCCCCTGAAATGGGAATAAAAATAATCAAACCTACCTCATAAGGCTGTCGTGAGGAAGAAGTAATATAATTCAGGTAAAGTGCTTGACTCATAATAAATATTCAATGAAAGCAGCTCTTATTTTCATGACATATTGTACTTCTTTTTATTATTTTGTGTTTGCAGTTTCCATTCTAGGTAAAAAGGTTCAGCATGAGTTATGTACCCTTGTTAAATTAGTTTTCTGATCGTGGTTTTTGATTAAATGTCATGTAAGATTCAAAGTAGAAATAATAATCATGCAGACAAGATGTTATACCACAAAAGAACCACAGAACATAAATGAGGGGAATTTTACCATTTGTGTCACTGTCTAATTCACCTGAAGGACTGCAAGACATTCAGAAGCACTTGATATTCTGTGAATTAGTAAGTGAGTTAACTCATTTGATCAAATATTCAAAGATCAACAAATTTTGAAAATATTCAAAGATCAACAAAAGTCAACAAATGTTCTCTATTCATTTATGACAAATGTGATTCACACAGCACACAATAGCTTCGATGATGGCAGACATACATTCAGAGCCTGTTTAGCCCGCAAAGCAGGACCACGTAAGGGGTTGCATGGAGATGAATTGACAGAAGAGTGCTATAGGATAAGCCATTGTGAAACCGGAGTGAGTGAGAAGGACAAGGCTGGGAAGAGCAAGAGAAACATAGTTGACAGAAGGGATTGGTTCTCACAAAGGTGCTGGATTCTTCCCAAAGGAAAGTAGCAAGTCCAGCCATGGGTTTGTATGCACCAGTATAAGAAATCCAATGGTTATGCAAAACAGAATCCATGACAACAATGTTTATTGTTTTTAATTTTTAAAATATGGGTTTATTAACCTATAATTAGGCATAGTACTATCTTGTGGGAGGGCAATTCTTTCATGGCAGATTCATAGATAATGACTGAGGATGTAAGGTGAGAAATCCAGTTACTTGGGGATAGATGTAGCAAAAACTGAGATGGAAATAGGATGCAATCCAAGTTGAGGGAGGTCTAGGGCCACAAGCTGGAAAGTCTATTTTTCACTATGCAGGATAAAAGAGAAAAGTGCAGGAATTTACTGTGATTTAGGGGAAGGGCAAACCATATGACTCCAACAGAATATGCTTATAGATTCTAAAACTCATCCTTATTGCATCCAGTCTTGCAAATATTTGATAGCTCAGCTACCAAGGACCATCACTATGCTAGGAGTTGGTACGTTCACAATTCCTAACTGATAAACCTCCCCTCCTTGTCAACATTGGCTCAGAAAATAGGACCAAGGACTTGTGGTTCTATGCATAAGAAAATCCAACTTTGGGAAGCTGAAAAATGGCACAGCTAAGAGAATCAAAACAGTAACTGCAAACTTCCATCATCCAAATCAGCATGGCGGACCTACGTGCTGTTAAGACAATAAAACATTATTCACTGAGGAGAGTGATGGAAACAACCATGATGACCCTCTAGTGTTCTAAGTACTGGGAACCATTTTGGTAAATTGTATGTTAGCTTGAAAATGAAATGAGAGCTTCCACTCTTTCTGATTGAATTATTGTCCTTATGCACAGGTAGTTCTTGGAAACATGATTCCAGTTATACTTAATTATATATGTATATTTTTTCTTAATTGCATATAAAGTTTTAGAAAAGAAAGAGTGACTTAAAAAATCAAAAGCTGGGTTTTTCCTTGTTTGTTTCATTTGCAAATGAATGTGTTGTCGGAATGATAAAACATGTTTTAAAAATCTAAGTGTTACCTTTCCCTCATTTGTTTAAAAACTTCTTTAAAGCTTACTTTACCTTTCTTTGCTACTGTTATTATGTTTCTTATAGCATTATGTATGTGTAGAATATTCAAATATGTTCCTAAATAGTTGATAATTGCTATGTACTTTCACCATTTATTCAAAGATGTGTAATTGGAGTAGATCTTGATCTCAGTGGCTTAATGTAGCCCTGAAAATGAAAATAAAATACTATTGAACTCTGGAGAGAAGCTAATAGGTGAAGCATGATGGTTCAATATCAATAAAAATAAACTTTGATATGATCATTAGAAACTATCTCTAAGGGTCATCTGTCCTCATTAAAGGCCAAGACAATGGACTAAAAGACAATTTTTAACAAGTTTTTTTTTTTTTTAACTCAGTTTTTCTTAGGTGATAATGTACAAATAAAGATCACCTTTCTTTAGCAGCTTAAATGTGTAGGTTTGTAAAACAGAAAAGAATACTCTAAGAAAATTATTTAAGTGCCATGTTCTTTGGGCCAAATGTGTCCTTGTAAATCTATGGGATGAACTTTTCCTGGACTAACCAGAGACCCTATGTTCCAGAAAATAGAATGGGCAGCTGGAAAGTATTGTCAGTTGTTTTAAGGAATAAACACAGTTTCCAACTTATTTCCTAAACTGCTTTCAATAATCTCCACTCTCCAAAAACGGGAGTGGAGCCTGGCTGATCGGAGGGGAGAAAGGGATTATGAAAGTGCCACACAACATGTCTCGTCTGGCACAACCACAGCTGAATGCTTTAGCTTTCCTGCCAGGATGGTTAAGTTAACAATTAGCATGTGTACCAAACAAAACGTGCTTCCGGGCAGCATATTTTTAAAAAATTTTCCCCTACTGCCCCATAAATAAATAGCCTGGTTTCTGCCCAAAATATTCAAGGAAAAGCCTGTGCTTGCCTGGGGCAGAGGCCAGATGCCTTGACTTCCAGCTTCCTTCCATCAAAGCCGTGCAGTTTGGAAATTAAAATCTACAGCAATAATGAAACATATTAAAATGCATGCGAAGTCTTGAGGGCTTATAATATGCTAAAAACCGGCAATGCATGTTTACATCCATATATCAACTTGGATGTGCTGAAAAGATTTAAAGTGTAAAATATGCAAATATGTGTCATATTGTCACACTTGGTCTCTCTAATGGAACTCCCTTTCATCTCAAGTCGTCTTAATTTCATGAATATTACATGGCCCTCACACCTTTTACTCCTGCTGTTGCTAGGCTGAGAAGATTATGAAAATATGTTAATAGTAACTTTCATCAAATAAAAGTTGCAATATTCCAAATAAAGCATTTTTCCCCTCCCCTTAAAATACAAATAGTGAAGGGTTTCATGCTATTTTGTTTCCCTGTGGGAGACTAGATAACTATAGGCCAATTAAATTAATGAGAAAAGACCATGCAAATGGCAATATTTATGCATAATCTTGGCCAGCTACATACATAGACAGGTATATAGTGGTTTTTAAAATATTCTTGAGGAAGGAAAATAATCCCAGATCTGGAATACTAATCGTATATAGAAATGAGTTTTAAATGAGGCTGGCCTAAACAAAAGCCCATGCTTTGATATTTAATTATTGAAAAACCATAGAAAGTAGAAGGAAGTGGGGAAGTTTGAGGTATCTGTCCGCATTTATGAAGCTGAAGAAGAAAAATAATATTGGCATTTCAGATGTGAGAGAAAGAAAGAAAAAGAAAGAGAAAGATGGAAGGAAGGGAGGGAGGGAGGAAGAGAGGAAGAGGGGAAGAGCAGAAGAGAGGAAGAGAGGACGAAGGGAAGATGTACTCTGTTCTGCTGGCTCATCGTGGACACATTGTCCTGAGACTTTCAGAATGACAGCCTTGTTTCTTTTTCCTGACACCAACTGAAAAGCTCATTTTAACTTTCCTTATTGATAACTTTAATGCATGATTGAAGGCAAAAAGAATGAGAAGCATACATTTCTGGACCTAATTCTCACCAGTGGGGAAGAACTGGTGACTATGTAGAAATTTTAAGAATCTGAGACTCCGTTGCCACCTTGAACTTCATATAGGGGTAGGAGGGGAGATCCAATACATTGGGATTAAACTAGTGAGAAGCATGAAAAATAAAATTAGGACCATCATGCCTTATACCCCTAACAGCCACCTGGCTTCTGTACACTCGCTTGCTAGACCCTAAGAAAGTGGAAAAACTCTAGCAGATGCCCCCCCCCCCCCATAGCCACCCTCTAACCACAAGGACTCTCCCCGCACCTTCAGATCTAAGAACGAGAGATAATGGCCATCTGGCTCCGGGAATATGGCTACGAGAGCACTCCCTGAGCCTGGCTATCTAGCTCCGGAATGTGGCTACATGACCACTCCCAGAGCCCCCTACCCAACCATCTGGCACCTTGGGGTTTGCTGGGCTGGGGGGCCAAGGCCAGTTGTAAGGCAACCAGTAAACTAGGGAGAATGCCAACCAATCATGTGCTTATAACTGTGGAAATTCTCCAACTTCTCTGTAACTTGTCCTTACCTATAAAAGCTGCGCTAAAGGTCTGCTCGGGGCCTCTTAGTGTCACCGGTAACAAGTGCGCGGAGGTCCGGGTTAGAACTTGCAATAAATGACCCTTGCTGTTTGGCTTTGACTCTGGACTCTGGTGGTCGTCTTTGGGGGGTCTCAGAATTTGGGCATTTCATTAGAACTTTATTTTAGAGGAAACCTGGATTTAATAGATTTGAAGAAGAGATTATTTGTAACCATGAACAGATATTCAAATGATTAAAGGATAAGAAACTAAACAACTGCTGCTCTGACAAGATTTTTGCCAATAACTGAAATAAGAAAGTTAAATAACATTTGAAAGGATCCAGTTCTGTGACTCTCTACAGAAAGGCCCAGGAACCTTTCACACGGGCTCTGATCCTTAGAGTTTGCCCAGATGATGGAAGGAAGGGCAGTCATTCAGCAGGCATACAAACAGAAAGCTTATATATGGGAGGCCCACGTTGAGAAGGCTGCAGTGCACCATGTGCTCGGTCCCTTAGATGCCAAGGGTGGCAGGAAGGATAGTGGCAACTATGTTTCAAAAGTATTGCCAGGAGAATAAACTATGACTAAAGACAGAGGGGGTATTGCTGACAGATGACAAAGAGAAGACAGGCCTCCACAACCGCTTTTCTTTTGAATTGTTGCTGTTGTTTTGCTGTTTTTGTTTGTTTTCTTCTGTATTGTTGCTGTTTCCTAATAGGAGAGTTTTCAGGTTAGAATTGTTGGACAAAAAATATAAAAGGAAAAGGCAGCCCTTGCTGTGTGAAGCCAGAGAAAGGCGCGCACATATACTTTCATTTGGTTTACTTTATCTGAAATTCTTCCTTTTTCTATTTTTTTTTTCTTTTTTTAAGATTTTATTTATTTGACAGAGAGAAACACAGCCAGAGAGGGAACACAAGCAGGGAGAGTGAGAGAGGGAGAAGCAGGCTTCCCGCTGAGCAGGGAGCCCGATGTGGGACTCGATCCCCGGTCTCCGGGACCATGACCTGAGCCGAAGGCAGTTGCTTAACCAACTGAGCCACCCAGGCACCCCATGAAATTCTTCCTTTTTCTTAAGTAATATATAATCTTCGTGGAAAGTATGGAAATTTCCCCAATTTGGAGAGAAAGCAACATTCTGTCTTTCTCCATCACTCATAGGTAATGTCCCCCTGTATCATGCAAAATTTAGAATACACTCTTTAAACAATTTTATATGCTACATTTTAAAACTAAATATCATTTCATGACTAGTTTCCTACATCATTAAGGTAGCTTTATAAATCTCAATCAATCGTTACCTAAGGTTTCATATTATGGCAGTTCTTTTTCATCAGCACTGGGCATTTAGTTTGTTCTAAAATTTTGTCAAATAATAGAAATGAAATACAAAATATTGTTTATACGTTTTTGCCCATATTTAAATGTAGTTTTAGATAAATTCCTCGGAAGGGAACCAACACAGTTTTACAAAATAGCCATGCTACCAAATTTAAAGAAATATAATACAAAGGATATGAGATAAATTGTCTCTAAAATACAGTATTTCCTCCTTGATTACTTCTTTTTCCTTATTGGCTGAAATGCATCAAGTGAATTTTTTTTACTGTTATTATTTTTCACGAAGTGAATTTTAACAGAGAACATGGGTAAGACTTTCCTGACTGGTTCTGGTGAGTTAGGTGATTGAAACAAACTGCTTTTGAAAAATAATGAAATGGACTGGAAAAAAAAATTAAATGACATCAAAACTCATTGAAGAAGGTGTCTAGCATGGAGTTAAAAATAACACATCACTCAAAAGAACAAAGCCTTATGAATAAAGAGTAAAAACTGCAGATGGCAGAGAGATATCTACACACGCTTATGCTACGGGGAGTGCCTAACACAGATTACAAAATGACCATGTTAAAAGAAATAAACAGCAAGCTGACAATGCCTGCATGACAAAGGAAAGCACATGAGGTAAGATTTGAAGAAAACAAAAGAGGACTAGAAATAGAAAATATAATAAAGCAAGTTAAAAATTCAGTGGAAATCTTTAACAGTAGAAATGACACATTCTAATTGAGAATTAGTACACTAAAAGATAGAGAAGAAGTTTTTATTCCTACTAAAGCCAGGAAGAAAACAAACATAAAATTCAATATACAGAATAGGGTTTTAGGGATTAAAATGAGTCCAAGAAGAACAGTGGGCACAGGAATAGGTAGAGATAGTATGCAGAAAGATAATGACTGAGAATTCTGTAGACCTGATAATAAACCATTCCCAGAGTCAGCCCCAAGCAAGATCAATTAAATAGAAATTCATACCGGGAGACATCATAGAGAAAGTGTTGAAAATGAAAGTCAGAGGAAAACCAAAGCCAGCCAGCAAATAAAACACAGATTTCCCTTAAAGAGTGGCAGATAGACTGACAACTGTCTTCACAAATGCAACAAATGAAGCTAAAAAAACATGGAATGGTATCTTAGAATACCACTGTCATCTGCACATGGATTCCACATGCAAGGAAGATATCTGTTAACAATAAAAATGAAAATCAGGGAATTTTAAAATGAAAGCTGAGAGAATTGGTCACCAGAGATCCTTATTAAAGAGCTATGAAAGTATAGATTCCAGATGGAGAGAGAATGTGATTATTGATAAAAAATTGCAGTGATATTTTTCCTGTGATACAAAAAAAATGAAAGTTGTACACATGTAGACACAGGTGAATAGAAACTGACTACATAAAATAGAAAAAATCTCCAGAGTATATTTTCAAATTGAATTAAAATGCCAGCCATAATGCCACAGGACATAAATATCATGGGTATAAATAAGGTTAATGATAATGCAAGAAGACATAAGGTTTTTATTAATTTCATACTTTGGTTAGTTATCTATGGTATTTTTTTGTGTTATTTTTTCCAGACTTAGCCATAAAAGAAAGAATGAGAATGAGTTACTATAGGTAAAATAGATAAAAATTCACAAATTAAAATAATAGATGTAAACTTATGCTGTATTAAATTTAAAGACCATTCCAGGTAAAAGGCAATCATGTGCCAGAATAGAAAAGCAAATGCTATTTATAAAAGGTACATATAAAGCATAATCCACAGAAAGGTTGAGATTCAAATGCTACATGTCGGCCAAAATAGATCTTATACAATAAAACACACTGACAGTTAAAATAATCACTTTTTATTTATTCATTTATTTATTTATTTATTTATTTATTTATTTATTTATTAAAGATTTTATTTATTTGACAGAAAGAAACACAACCAGAGAGGGAACACAAGCAGGGGGAGTGAGAGAAGGAGAAGCAGGTTTCCTGCCGAGCAGGGAGCCCAACGTGGGACTTGATCCCGGGTCTCCGGGTTCATGACCTGAGCTGAAAGCAGTCACTCAACCAATTGAGCCACCCAGGCACCCCTAAAATAATTACTTTTTAATAGTAAGATTTTTCAAATGACCAAGAAGATGCAAACATTTAATATGTATACTATTAAGAATACAATCTCAATTTATAGACCAAAGTTTAATGACTTAAAGAAATAGAAAATTAATAATTTTTGTGATGTACCTCAGTAATTGATATAGCAAGCCAAAAGACTGATAAGGAAATAGAACTAATCTAATGAATGTATATAGAAAATTACCCAACTAATGCAAAGCAGACATTTTTTTCCAAAAAGAAAAAGCACATTTATAAAAATTGTCCAGAAATTTGATCATAAAACAAGCCTTAACTTATTTCAAGGCATTTACATTGTAAAGAATATGTTCTCTAACTACTATGTAACTGTAGTGGGTAACATGATAGAGAAAGAGAGATATTTGGAAACTAAGAAACATTTCTCAGTAGCCCACAGATTAAAGAAATAGAACTAAAGTTTAGAAAATATTTCAAGTTAAATGATAATGAAAATACCATTATTCAAAATCTGGCCCTCAGGTTTGCATAGTCCTGAAAATATACATACATATGTGCATGTGCATGTGTGTAATCAGAAAAAGACATATATACACTTTATAGACATATGTATGTTTTAGAAAAATAAAGCCTCAAAATTAATGAATTTTCTAGCTTCTAGGAATCTAAAAATAATAACAAAAACAAAAAAATGACACAAATAACTTCTTTATGAAAGAGGTAACAACAAATCATAATGATAAATTACAAAATGAAAACTTTACAAATAGAAAACAAGTACAATACATGCACTCAATAATGCTCCTAGTTAGTTGTTTGAAAAAGTATGATTCAATTGACAGACTTCTGGATTAGTCAAAGACCATAAAAAAAAAAAAAAAAAAGGAGAGAGAGAGAAGAGTGGTGAGAGATTGAGAGATGGTGCAGATAAACAATAAAAGTGTAAAAAAGCACATCACTATAGATTCTTTAGATTTGATTTCTTTTGCCAAAACAAGTTACATGCCATTCTTAACTTTGATGGGATAAGGAAATACAATCGTGCCCTGAGGAGGGACAGCACATATTCGCATATTCGTTAACTATGATACAATCTACTACACCTCATAAAATTACATTTTTTTTTTTTTTGCTTGCTAGCAAAAAACAACTTCACACTCCCCTTGTAGAGACAAGCTCTCTCCCTCCAACTTTGTTTAAAGAAAAAGAGGCAAATAGACCATTTATTGTTTCTTTTTCCTGAGTAAGACCTCAGAGCAACTATTTATTTTCCTCAGTTCTAATTGAATGATATATGCATTTCTCAAAATGAGGAGTCTTGATGACTTAGAAAGTTCCCCATCCATGATTACTGATGACATCTGGGTTTATGATCTAAATCTTGGTGTGCTGCCTTACACCAGTAGAAGGACTCAGTACCAGTTACCACAGTGACTGCTGGGGTGGAACCAGGGCTTCTGATGCTGGATGACTGCGCTTCTTCAACATTTAGAGCCAATATAAAAAAGTAAGCATGGACAATCCTACTCTTTACCTTTATCAAAGTACATGCTGAACCACCTAGCCCACCAGGCCTTGATGATTAAGCAGAGGTGGTCAGGGAGGGTATGACAGACCTTTCACTTACAATGCACTTTCTCAAAATGTTTCTTTTATTATCTGTGCTAAAGCTCATCTATTTTTAACTGCCTGGATTTATTATAAACGGAGTAGCAAAATGTATAAGGTCAGGCAACCCCTAATTACAACCACAATAAATCAGCCCAGATTCATTTTAATGAGATACATAACTTCTTAGTGGGTCTTTCTCTTTTCTTTTTCTTCTTCTTTTTTTTTTTTTTTTCTTTCGGTGGTGAGAGTTCATCTCTCACCAAAACCAGGGTTTAGTAATTGGTTGGAAGATTCTTCATTTTATGCCTCTTGACCGTGCTCCTTCTAATTTCTGCATGCAGTAGAGCAAGAGCCATTCTAAGAAACTAGAACAGATTCATAGCGAAGACCCAGAATTAAAAATGTACCCAGGAAAAGCAGGTCATAGGTTTTCAGGTTTATTTTTCTTCCATCTAACCCATCGTTACAATGTGCACACAGGAGTGTTGTCCCAGGTCAAGAGATTTGCCACTGATGATGGGAAAAGAACAAATAACTATCTGATCATGTAAGCAAGAAGAACCACTACCAGCAAAATTAATTGTGAGTTCTGTTTGAGTCATACCAAACAGCCTGTAGGAAGTTTTTTCTCCACTCTATTGATTTAGCTGAAAAATTCATTTGGCAGTTTGTTGACACAGGCAATGTGAAAGAAAAAATAAATCACTATGTTTATGATTGCTTATAAGTTTTACATCTGCAGAATGCCAGCTAGACAATCGGATGAGTGCACATATAATCATTGAAGCAAATCATATGGGTGGGCTTCTGGAACTCTCTTTACCACACAGCAACTGCACGTGCTTCCAAGGAAAGTTTGAATGAGTATGTATATGTCAACATATACAATTATTCCTTTGATGAAAGGTTAAATTTTCACAATGTTTCTGACTACCATATCCCATGGAAAAAGATGTCAAGACACATTGAGCTTTACTTCTAGTGGGGAACACCCCAAGCAGAGCTTTTCTACTAACCTTTCACTTTAACACCGGGCCATTTGTCACATAACCCATATCTAAATACCCATAATTTCCATTCTTCTCATTATTAACATCTCTCATTATTCTTAAATCAAGTTAGAGTAGAAAGTAAATGTCTAGTCTTTCTTTTAATACTGTGTAATGGATGTTACTGAGTCAAAGTAAGTTTAGGATTGTTGTTTCTAAATCTAAATACATATCACTTTCTGCAGTATGTTTATTATCAACAACAGCAGGAAAACTATTTGATATTTTGTTGATTACCACATTTGCTATCATTGTCGTTACATACTACCTATATATTTTTGTCAGAAAATTTAAGTATCAAAACTAATAGATATTAAGTACAATTATTTCAATATTTACATGAAAAATCTAAGGCTCTGAGAAGTGACGCTAGTGACAAAATAAATACTGGGACCCAGCTCTCTTAAACTAGAATCTCATATAGTTTCTACCAAACAGTACAAAAGAAAGATCCAGATTCAGAAATGTCAACCACACCAAAAATTAGGATATCCTTTACCTACTAAAGGATAATGTTTTTAAAAGACCTGAATTACATACTAGAAGGCAAAGACTAACATGGCCACATTGAAACTGTGAAAACATAGAGGCAATAGAGAAAGGGATTTTCTTTTACTCCATTCTAGAGTGATACAAGTGAGAGCAATTTTAAGACATAAAGTTACTTCCCTGGAGGCAAGCACTCTTTTACCTCAAGGCTAGTACACCTATGTGAATGGGGTGAATCAGAGAGGGAGATGAAGCTTGAGAGACTTTCGACTCTGAGAAACAAACTGAGGGTTTTGGAAGAGAGGGGGTGGGGAGATGCGTGAGCCTGGTGGTGGGTATTGACTGCACATATTGCATGGAGCACTGGGTGTGGGGCATAAACAATGAATCTTGGAACACTGAAAAAATAAATTATTATCAAAACAAACAAACAAACAAACAAAAATAAAGGATATCCGTCAATCAGTGGTGACTGGAGACTATGATACATTTAGCGCCGGAGTTAGTGGTGGCACAGGGATGTGTTCACAGGCCAGGCTTACAATAGATTGGTGGAGCCAGACTAAAAAAAATTAAAAATAAAAATTGTGGAAGAGTTTTAAGTAAATGCCAATTCACATGACACTATCTTATTAGAGCCAATGTGGTTCTAAAGAAGCTTCTTCAAACCCCTAAAATGTGCCTCACCAAAGGAAGCAACCAGAGAAGTCCTGAGTGGGGACTAGTGGAAAGACAGAGGAAGAGAGAGAGGGGAGAGAAGAGAGACAGCTACTCCAAGGAGGGAGGGAATGGGCTTGGTTGAGGAGGCAGAAATGCCTAGGACAGCAGGAGGGCCTGATGAAAGTGGGCCTATTTGCAGCAGTAAATACCTTCTAAAGACATTCAGAGTGAGTGAAGCAAAAGGGGTTAGCCAGCCAGCCCATAGATTCTAACCGGAATGTTTGTATTTAATACATGGTAAATACCTAATAGATTACTAAAAGGGTCAGAATTTTTGTAGGATATTGGTAAATAGGTGTGCTCAAATTGTCCTTTCCCAGCTCTGTCAGAATCCTGGACTATATGGGTTTTGATATTAAATTTCTTGTCAAATAATATTTGAGTAACATTTATATCATGCTATTGACGGAGAGATTGTACTTAGCTAGTCACTCAAGGTTCTCCTTAATTGAATTATTTAAATATCTTAGAAGTACTCACTTTAAATTGGTAATTATTGTTATCTAGTTATATGTCAATATGTAAATACATGTATGTAATATAGTCCAGAAGAAACAAGCTAATCTCCTTGTAGACATTACACTAAAGTGATTTAAAGAACCATATTGACTGCCCAAACTTCAGAAAACTCAGGAATATATTCTGATATACTGTTTGATAAGGTATACAAGATTTGTCTTTTGAATTAATATTCATAATTGATATATTTGCTCAGATATTCCAATCCTAGATATTTATGCAACAGACTTTAAAACATAGCTTCATAATAATCCTCGTATAAGAAAGTTCATCGTAGCTTCATTCATAATAGTATGAAATAGAAAAGAACACAAATGTGTAACAAGAAGTGATTGAAAAATTATTGGTATACTAATACAACTGGATACTATTCCATAATAAAAAAGAACCAACTGCTAATATAATAAATAGAATGCACATAAGACTATTATTCTGAGTCAAAAAGTGGGACACACAGAGTTAATAACATATAGTTCTATTTACATGATATTCTAGAATAAGCAAAACTAATCTGCAATGTTAGAAAATCAGGTCAGTGACTCCTGTGTCGATGGGGTTGACTGGGAAGGAACACAAGAGAGCATTCTGGGGTGTTAGAAATGATTCGTATCTTGACATTCATTTATCAGACAGAGTACTTAAGATAGTTTGCTGAGTGTAAATTTTACCCTAATAAAAATTAACATCCATGTAAATTTTAACCTAATAAAAAAAATTTTTTTACATGTAACTGGCTCCCAATGGAACCTATACTGGACTAGTTATTAGGAGGTTTGCCATTTTATCTTTTCTTCACTCTCTGGTTAATAAATGGCTTGAATGATTCTCTCCTTTTATTTTATAGAATGTGTATTTCTTCATCATTAGAAGATATTTTGGGAAATTATTGTAGACTTCTCGATATAAAAGAATATTAAATTTTATCAGGTGCATCTTACAATTTCTGCATAAAAACTTTAATGGGGTTTTCTCTAAAATATAATATTAATATTTCAATTAAAAAGTGAGTTATGAACAATGAAACCTCCTGACCAGCCTTGAACTTTTCAAACATATCCAAGTTTGTCTTAACTTTTAAATATAACTTGACATGCCTTTTCCTTATTTCTCCTCTTCCTCCTCACCACATGATGCTGTACAGCTCCGGGCTAACATCATCCGCAATTACAGTCCCTCTTCTTAAAATCTAAATCAACCACTTCAATGTTTTGGTCCATTCTTCCCTCAAATTTCTGTGAGTCCAACTCACAAGACCTAACTCTACCATCTTATGCTCAAGTTGCTACATTTGGGGAATGAGTCCTGATAGTACTTTTTTAAGTCTAAGAAATTCAAGGTGTTCACAATTTACTCTATAAAAAACTTCTCCCTCATTTCAATGATTCTGGTTATAGCAAGAATTAAATTGAATGGCTTTTAGTGCACTCTCTAAAAAGATCAGTGAGAACAATGCCCTGGAAATTAAGACATCATGCTTCTCTTTTGAGGTACATCGCATGTTCCTTGCTCAACAGTTAATTTCAGTCCTAGAACATGATTTACTCATATACAGAAAAATGATTGTATTTAAAATAAATTTAGTGTCCCTTCTAACACTGATTCTAAGGATGTGCTTATTGTGGTCAGAGGCTAAAAGTGAGATAAAACACTCTAAACTTAAAGCCTCCAAATGTGCACATTGTATATACACACTTCATGATTAAAGGTAAAGCATGTATTCAGAAATGTTTAATGAATTAGGTTTTTCCCCAGGGACTGTGTCACTGTGCTACATAGAGCTTGTTGATCATCACATATAAGGGTCTAAAAAGTTCACACTAACATTACCTTTTTCAAGGAATCTCATAACTTCAAATACCATTGATCAAAGATACATTAAAAATGCAAAACTTCTGACAACTTTTAAAAAAGATTTTGTTTTTATGTAATCTCTACCTTGGGGTTCAAATTTACAACCCTGAGTCTGAGAGTTTCACATTCTACTTACTGAGCCAGGCAGGCACCCCCCATGACAAGTATTTTTAATTATCCATAAATCAACACATTAAAAATCAACACTGAGAAAGATGAAGAATAAAAGTAAATTGTTATTCATGATGTAAAAAAAAAAAAAGGAAAACAACAAATGAAAAACAATGATTCTGATTGTTTTTTTGTTGAATCACTTATGACTTTGTTTTAAGTTCTGATTCTGGAGAACAAAAACCAAATATCCTGATCTGTGTTCTCCAAAATCAAATCTTAAAACAAAAATTTAAATGAGTGTAGTTTATTTTGGAGGAGACATCAGGAGGGAGCAGGGAGCAGGGAGCAGAAAAAGAATGGAAATCAATCACACCACCTACACTTGAACCAATTACTACAGTGACAAATTTTGTCCCATCCCACGGGTGGATTCTAGGAGCCAGTGTAAAACGCACTTTCAAATTATTCAAAACCAGGTGTAAGGAAAAGCATATTTACACCTCTACTAACATCTCTGTTCAAAGGCTGATTCCTGGACATTCATTCTTCTCTGCTAAGCAGTTCTAGCTTTCTCTGTGCTTGGTCTGAGCATGTTCCTGTGGCCAGAAAGCAGCCTCATGGGAAAGCTTCAGTGCCTCACAGCCATCTGCCTGCTGTGGGTGCAGCCGTGACTCCTGAGAAGGTATCAGTGCACGCCAATAGCTACACGAAGTAAGTTGGGTAAATTGAGGCCAGTGGGGCAACAACCTTCTTAGATCAGGTGACATTTCAAGTGCATGAATTCATGAAAAGGCATGCGTTGATCTTCAGGGGAGTTTAAATCTAATTGTAGGGGCGCCTGGGTGGTTCAGTTGGTTGGGCGACTGCCTTCGGCTCAGGTCATGATCCCAGAGATCCGGGATCGAGTCCCACATCGGGCTCCCTGCTCAGCGGGAAGCCTGCTTCTCCCTCTCTCACTCCCCCTGCTTGTGTTCCCTCTCTGGCTGTGTTTCTCTCTGTCAAATAAATAAAATCTTAAAAAAAAAATAAATCTAATTGTAGGTGAACTTTGAAATATCTCAATTCCCTAGTTACTGGAAAACCCCAACTCCAGTATCCTAGACTGAATCAACTTCAATTTTCTCCTCACCATTGAAAAAAATATTGATTAAAAATCCAATTCTTTTTTTTTTTTCTTTCTCTTTCTTTGGAGTTACATGCCAGGATACTGTCTGAGCCAGAACTATAATCCAACTTTCTTCACTCGTGAACTAGAATTTTACATTTTACACCATGAATACCAGTGGTTCTCAAAGTGTGATGTCCAAAGGAGTGGCATCAGCATCAACTGGAAACATGTTGGAAAGTCCCTGGGTCCTACTCCAGACCTACCAAACCAAGAGGTCTCTGAATTGGTACCAGCTCTGTGTTTTTGCAAGGTGTCAATGTGACCCTGATGCATGCCAAGGATTTAGAATCACTGATACCTGCTATTAAGATTTTATCTATACATAAGTAGAAAATAATATTTCTCCCACCCTCCATCCCCCAAAACCATGCTAGGTAAGTTTAAAAAGTACATTGTATGCTATCTTTTTCTTTCTGATTGATTTAAAAAAATGTATTAACAATGTATATTTTATTCAAATATGTTTATTAAAATATATCCTATGTAAAAAACACAAATTTGGAAGCTACTTAGTAAATTGGATTAATGATAGGAAAACTGTGTTCAAATTTGTGTGACTTTTGGGAAGACAATTTTTCTCCTTAGGGTCTAAGTTTACTCAACTAATAAAAAAGAGTCTTCAACTAGATGGTTTTTGAAACTGTATTTTTCTCCTCTAATAATTAGTTGTATCTGAAGGATAATTCTAGCAGAATGGTGAAGCAGTCCTGTGTAGCTACAGCCCTCCACAATTCTGGGTCCATTGCTGGATAGTTGTTTTAAGGGGAAAAAAAAATCCCAGAAATGTGTATAATCTGGGGTTTGAATATCCAGAAAACTTCTTTCTTTATGCCAAAGTCTTTCACTGAAGCTGATATATTAGCTTGTCCTGCTGACCCCTTGGTCTGAAAAAGTGCAATCTGTGAGCCTGACAATCCCTTAGACTCTTCCAGACTGAGCCATCTTCTCAGGGCCAGGGTGTCCTGGCGGATGAGTTTCAAGCATCAGTAAGCTGCAAAGAGAGGCTTCTCTTAATTCATGACTGACTCTCTGCACTACCTGCCTTGGCAACTCCTCCTCTCTCCTATCAGAGCTCAGACTTGCAGAGCTGTTTCTAATATTTAACTAACATTTTCCCTGATGCATCTTTAGTACATTACACCATGTTCTCTTCTTAATAGTGTGAGTCACCCGCACCAGCTTCAGGAGGTGTACTGCTTGTAAATAAGCCACAATCAGCATAGTTTCCAACTGATGCACTGCAACTCATTCCTCCCCCACAGGGAAGAAAGTATCTTTGAAGAGGACCAAATCACTCTTCTTCCCAGACAGTGTCGTCAATGCAGAGCTGCAGGGTAAGCTAGTGGTCACTTCGGAGCTTTGTGCAGGCAATCAGACTCATTTGGTGATTCATATGATTCATTATAATGTATCATCAGGACATTCAGAGATAAGAATGCACAAGCAAACAAAAAGAGAGCATGCATCATAGCAACACATAAATGTAACTCATTCTCTATTTTGATGCTATTGAAAAGAATGTCTCTTACCTAATCACTCAGTGTTCTCTAGTCAAAAAGTGCCTAGCAGATTGTAAAAATGTAACAAATGCGATTTTAATGAGGGACCAAAATGATCAAAACCTGACTCATCGCTGAATCCTGCTGAATGTCTGAGATTCTTCCAAGAGTAAAGTCAGGGCTTAATGGCAGACAAGCCAGGAAGGATGAAGATTCTCTATCTCAGGTGGCAGGGACATTTCATGCCACATTGATCCCCTCTATTGTATTTTAGGAGTCACATATACCAGTAGAGTTGACAGACAAAATATTTATTTTTATTTTTATTGCTAAATCTGGCAATGCTCATGCAAGCCATAGTCTTCTTACTTAAACAGAGAAAAGAGAAATAAAGGAAGACAGCAATCCCATCTTACCCCAAATAGAGAGTTTTACATAGGAATAGACACTTTATAAGAAAAAGTGTTCAAATTTTTATTCAATCTCCATACAAGGCAAACCCTACCACCACCTGACAGGTGAGGAAACAGAGAGATTAAATGTTTTTACATAGGCTCACGAGCAGCAACAACAGCGCTCATGCCCAAGGCTTACCATGCTGGAAAATGTGAGCCTTCTACTCCACCATGATTCTAAAATCAATTTGGATGGTTCTTATTTGTCCAGAGTCCAATGTTTCTCTACCCCAAAAAATAGGATCTATACCTCCTATGGAAAGCCATCCTCATCTCATTTTGGCACTAGAAGTTTGGAGGGATTTAGCCAAATACCAACTCCAGAACTGATGATCATTGGCTTAATGTCTCAAGACAGCCCATCACAATGGCCATGATGAATGCTGTAAAGGGGAGCTCATGGTCTAAGCTGCTTCAGAGAAAACTTCACCATTTTTTTCTGAACTAGAAACAAGGAAGCATATAGCCCTGGGAACTATTGAAAACCATGTTAAACAATAATGAGAAAACCTGCAGGAAATGGAAGAAGAGAAAGGAATTAGAGATGAGAAATGTAAAGAGGGGAACCAAGTACTGTTCTGAGTGTAGGGGAGCTCAGTTGGTCTTGGACAGGTTTTCCTTAGTTGTTCCTGGACCACTTTTTCACCCTCTCTTCACAGCTTATATTAAGTCTGCCCTTTTTACTCTGGGCCTTCTTAAATGCAATTTGCAATTCTTTCTGTTTACTTCCTTTGTTTTCCACATGTGATAAAGATCCCTAAACAACTGAATATAAAAGTCTAAAAGAAGCATGGAAAACACTCTTGCTTATAGAACAAAGAAATGTCGGTTTCATCTTTTTAGAAGGAAAGCTCGAGAGAGGCCAGCTCATTGACAATTCACGTTGACCTTACCATCTAGCACAATTCCTGTTTTAGTCTCCAGATTACAGTTTCTTCCTCTTCAAGTATTGTTTCCTGGTCGATGCCAGTTTCAATGACCTCTGGGTCTAACAACTCCTATCACTGTGTGATCTAGTATGGGAGAAACCGACTTAAAGGCAAACCAATGATGTTTCCATCAGACACAGGAGGCTGCTGCAGTCTGGGAAGTAACTGAATGTGCAGCCATATTTCTGGGTAGTTGTAATCGACACTCCTCTTATTTGACTAGATAAATGCTAGGGCCAGAACCAAAAATTAAGCTAATGTTGAAAGTAAGATGGTATATATACAAACACATTGTGTTGGTGTTCTATAAAGTAAATGCATTCAGTAAATTGAAGACTTTATCCTGAATTACAGAGCTTAGATAAAAGGTGCATTTAGATATTAAGTGATCCCATCTCTCTCTGAGCCCTTTGTCACTGTCATTTGACACTTATCTATACTATATTTTCTCTTGCAGTTTATAGGACTTGCATTATTTAAACTTGCAAAGTTCATCAGTTGGGAGTTTTCACTTCTTTTATATACTGCACAGTCTTGCTAACTACTCCTGCCCACTATAGAAGGATAAAAGCATTAATCCTTGTATTTTGACACCTGAATGTAATTTTTTTATCCTAATAGTATACACTCTTGATGTATTTATTCCATTCTACTGACTGTAAAATGGGGATAACAGTGACTGTTCCTCAGACCTCACTAAGTGGCTGAGGATCTTATAAAATAATACATGTGAACTTGAACTTGAATGTGAAACTATGCATTGGCTATAGTATGCCCTTCTGATATCTAAGATTCTAGCTTTGTTCATTCATTTTGAGCTATTTTACACCTTTGTATAACTAATAAATAGACAAACCATCTTTTCCAGTAGAGTTTCCATTGACTTCCTTCCCTTTTGTGGAAAACACACTTTTACATCTATTTGCTATTAAATGTAAACATGTGTTTTTTTCTGGTTTTTTCATTTGAGCAGGCTAGAACATCTGCCTGATTCTTTCATTTGAGAAATATCAAATCTTGAACATATGTTTATTTTTATATCTGTAAGAAAGTCATGATCTTATCATTTTCTGAAAATTATCTTTGAACAGTCTCAGGGATCTTCCCCCGAGACGCATGATGTATTAACCTACCAAAGCCAGGTAACCTCCCTCGCCATAGGAGAGCATCTTGGGGGTGGTTTGTGCCCAGACATATCTTTTCTTAGCTCCTAGAGGTGACTGCAAAGAGGTAATAGACCTCTCATGACTTTCTGTTTCTCAACGGTTAATTTTACTCTACTAATTTTGTGGTTTTCGTCCCCTCCCTGCTGCCATTAAATTATTCCCCACTGCTGGCAGCAATGATTGGGAATTCAGTTTTATAGTCTGATTATTTCATGATCCTGTACAAGAATTGTTTTTAGAAACCTATTCTAGATTGGGTGAGACACAACAGAGAATCTGGTTTATTAACCTTTTTGATTAGGAGTTGAATTTCTTCATCTGATCATTTGGTGATTGTTAGTCTCCATGATGGAAAATTTAGTTTATAAACTTTTCTGTTTGTTGGGGCTCCAATCAACTAGAATTTTTCCACTGGGAAGGATATCAGTTCTATCATTGACTAGTAAGATTTTCTGGTTCTGTATTTACTCTTGATCCTTGGCTGAATTTTAAAATTGAAGCTCTCTCTATTTTTGTCTATATGTCTTTTTGTCTGTAACTCAGATAGGTGTTTATCTCCAATTCTATAAATGCATAATGTTTTCCTACCTTTAGATGATAATGATAAATTAGACTATAAAGTCTCTTAAAGGAACTTGTTCTGGTTGTTTATAGAGATAAATAAGCACTTGTATAAGCTGAATATTCTTAAAATTTCCAGAAAATAAGGAAATTGAGCTTTAATGCTTTAAATGGGCCAAAAATGTATTTTTACAAAAACAATTTAGAAATACTTTAAGAATTCAAGGGAACATAATTTAGATAAGTCTGGCAAATGAGACTACTTAAATATTTTGGGTTTATGAAATGTTATGGATTCTCTGATTTATCAATGTTAAATATAATGCAAGCACATATTTTTCTTCTCTCTGTGTCCGTTTTTCCTAAACTAATATGTCACTGATCAAATAAACTATTACTTCTACTTAATGTTCGAGATTATGAAAAATGTGAGTCTGTGTTTTTGAATCTCTATTCAGATTAATTTTATTCCTATACTGCTTTGTAGTTGTCAGCTTGAAGAAAATTTCCAACATCTGTAGGTGACTTAAATCCTTGAGCTGATATTAACTTGAGTTCATTAGTGTGCATTTATTGGATATTTAGATCATTTCTAAGTTAGATGAAACACTGATAACTTTGATTACTAAGCATGATTTTAAGTTTATGAGATTTTGCTTCTTATTTTTACATGCTACTTAGAGGCTAAATCTTTGGGTCCTTGTTTTTTCTTACCACATTGAGAAGTTGTACTCAAAGGGATGTGTTGGCTATAGAAAATTAAGTTAAATGTATATGTAATCATTGCTAGTCTGTTGCAGATTGCTGGTGTCTAGCAACACTAATCACCCACCTCTATTTTTCTTGGAGAAATAGAAATTACTATAGTTAAAAGTTATAGTTGCTGTAAGTAAATGAGAGTGGATTAGAACAATATGGTAGAAATGTTCAGCTTTTGTTGTGAGGTGACAAGATGTGTTCTCGTTTAGTAAGAGAAAAGGAGACTAGTTTTGTTCTCAGGCAAAGTGACTGTTGTAGAATAAGAAGAGGGTGGTGAAGGACAAAACTTGGATGTATATAGAAAGTTGTAGAAGGACAGGAATTTTATTTACTTTTGTTTACAGTGTAGGCAAATAATCAATGTGAAAAAGCTGTAAAATATGATGAAACCTCAGCAAAGTTTTCTCAATTTTGATGGGATTATTTTCTTTTATTTACTGTTTATTGTCTTGGCCTATGATATGTAATTCTGTATAGTCTATACAAATTTTGTATTTTACCATAATAATTTTCTGTGCTTTGTGTTTGTTTTATTCTGACCTTGATTATTACACAACAAAACAAAGTCTCCTCACTTATGGAAGAATTCGGGTTCTTTACCATCTTGTTATTTTTTTATGTTTATTTTTCAAATGAGTAGACAAATATTGTTTCTATATTATATGTTCAAATCCCCTGTTTGTCTATTGGTTTGTTTGGTGTGGGTTTTGGTTTTATTATTTGGTTTTCCCAAAATGAATCCTAAATATAAAAGGAAATCAAATAAAATGGAACTGTCATGATAATTTTTGTACCAAAAATTACTTTTGAGATTTCTGAGAAGGTTCCTGACAATCACAGACTGTTCTACCTTATAAAGAAGTGCAAGAAATAATTAGATTTATTTGATATGTTAATGTTAATGACTTTCACAGGAGTTGTCAGATTTGAAGAGATGTTTCTCTTCTCCTAGGTAGAATTTTCACTCCAATATTGTTGTTACTAGAAGGAAATTGTGTGCTGTAAGGGAGTTTCTGGGAAGGTATCAATGCCTGAGCTCTCCCAAGCTTGTTTCTATGTATCAGAGTTTGTGCTACTTTGCCTTGTCATATTGGGCAACAATGTTTTCTTATTCTTTGTCTCCATGCCTGATAGGAATCTCTTATTGAGTATTCTTACTTATTTGCATAAATTCAAAAAAAATTGCTATCCTTTTCCAAGACATAATTGGAAACACTAGTTATATGGCCCACTTGCAGTCTGGAACATCCTCTTTGAGAATAATGTGCATTTAATTAGCTATGACTAGCCACTTTTGAGTAACTAAGTTTAATTTTATGGAAATAGTGTTTATAAAGCCCATTTGGGAAAACCGGCCTGGAATCTGGCTTTTGCAGTTCCCTTAGAAGTGAGTAAGGGGCATCTGGGTGGCTTAGTTGGTTAAGTCACTGCCTTCGGTTCGGGTCATCATCCTGGAGTCCTGGGATCGAGTGCCACATAAGGCTCCTGGCTCCGTGAGGAGTCTGCTTCTCCCTCTGACCATCTCTCCTCTCATGCCCTCTCTCACTCACTCTCTCTCTCTCTCAAATAAATAAATAAAATCTTAAAAAAAAAAAAATATGAGTAAAGGAGGTTACTTTCAGGCAGGCCCCGGAACTTAGACAATGAAGAGATCTTGCAAAGTTAGGCATTTCCTCAATTTAAGGTACTATGGGTAAAATTTGGTAGAGAGGATTTCTTGGTTTAGCTTCCTAAACTAAACAGTCTATTAAAAATTTAATCTTAGATTTCTTATAAAAATTTCCAACAAAGCAAATGTAAAAGTTCTATATACAAATTAACACTCTTGATGCGCCTATGTCAATAATCAAAGCTAAATCTACTGAGACCGGTCAAGTATTCATTGTCTATATCACACTTTTCTGTACTGACTGTAGCTTTGTTCATTATATTGAATTATTTTGCACCTCTTTGTTAATTGTAAGTAACCAATAGGCAAACTCTGTCTTTTCCAAAGAGTTTCCATTGACCTTCTCTTTCCTCTGTGGAAAAGCCAGTTTTGCATTCATTTGCAATTCAATTCCTTTATTCTGTGTAAATGTGTGCGTTTTTTGACTCTTCTTTTGAACTGGTTAAATATCTGCCTGTTTCTTCATATGAGAAAAGTCAAAACTTGAACATGTTTATTTTTATATCTGTATGACAGTCCTGATTTTATCTTTTTCTGAATATTATATTTTAATAGTACTATACAAATGTCAGATGCTACTGATCATTATCAACACTCTGGATCTGCTCTTAGTCACTGTGTAAGGACTGTTAATATTAACAGCAGTAGGGGCGCCTGGGTGGCTCAGTTGGTTAAGCGACTGCCTTCGGCTCAGGTCATGATCCTGGAGACCCGGGATCGAGTCCCACATCGGGCATCCTGTTTGGAGGGAAGCCTGCTTCTCCCTCTCTCACTCCCTCTCTGGCTGTGTTTCTCTCTGTCAAATAATAAAATCTTAAAAAAAAAAATTAACAGCAGTAGAGGCACCTGGGTGGCTCAGTCGTTGAGCGTCTACCTTCAGCTCAGGTCATGATACTGGAGTCCCAGGATTGAGCCCCACATCGGGCTCCCTGCTCAGCGGGAATCCTGCTTCTCCCTGCTTGTGTTCCCTCGATAGCTGTGTTTCTTTCTGTCAAATAAATAAAATCTTTAAGATATATATATATATATATATATATATATATATATATATATATCTTAGCATGAAAAATATAAGTGCAGAAAAACCTCTATCACTGTGATTATTTAAGGAAGGGTGGATAATTTTTTTACATTAAATTATTTATGAAATTAAATGTATTTCATTTTGGAGTGGGATTTGGAAAAATTCCTTTATTAACTGGAGGAGGGAAAAAAATTGGAGGAGGGATTTGCTAAGCAAGGACACGTATTTGTCAGTCGCATCACGCATTTGCCATTATCCCGCCGTCCAGGCCCTCATCCTGTTAGGGCCTGCTTAGCCTAAGGTCAGCCATAAAAGGTTCTGTAACCCCCCTGGTGACTTAGGCTTATCTATACTTATCTATACTTATCTATGCCTACTTATCTATAACTCGCTGGTAGTCTAGGCCTCTACTTACTGACACAAGGTGGGCCTTAGGCTTATCGGGACAAACAGAATGAGGGCAGTTGTGCATCTTGCTTCAGTTCCTGGAAGGGTTAGGGTGGTGCATCTTGCTTCAGTTCCTGGAATTTTATCTTACCTAACCAGGTTAAGGGCGGTTGACTTGTGAACTATGTGTAACTGCAAGAACTATGGGAAATTACTGTGTGACTCATGCTTGCTGTTTGAAGTGCATATACACCCTTAGAGCCTTGCATTAGGGGTCCTTGTTGAAACCTGCTGCGCCGGGCAGAGGCTTGGACCCCAGCTAGCTGGAAATAAACCTTGCTGTGTGATTTGCATTATCCTGAGCGTCCTTGGTTCCTTTCTGGGGGAGCGGTCGACACAGGACTTTATCAATCCAGATGAATGGAGTGTGCTGTTTGCCTTGCCTCACCTGTCCGGCATGAGTTCTCAAAAATACTGTAACAGTTCTGACATTTTCTTCTGCCAACTCTTCCTCTACCCTGGGATTCTTTTCACTGGATCTTGCTGATTTAAGTTCATTCATGTTATCTTGGTCTCCATTATGTTTTTGTGTCTATGTTGTTGCTTTGATATTTTAGTATTGCTTTTGGAAAAATAAGTACCTCTAAAATACAAAGAGGGGTACTAACATCACTTCAAAAAAAGGTACATATTTTGTGAGATGTTCCATTATTATTTTGTATATAAATCAAGTTTTTGAAATAAAGATGCAGCATATATACAGACCATCTATTAGTTGTTCCATACCATGTGAAAGATATAAACAAGTAATTGACAGTCTTGGAGATGAGATAAATTATAATACTTTAAGCAAGCAATGAGCAATTTCAGTTAGTTAAGTATTTCTAGATCTTGATATATATACAGAGGAGATAGAGATACAGAGCGAGACAGAGACAGAGGAGTCTCCATCTTAGAGTTTTAGAGTGACATTACGTGTTTGAACAGGGCTAGGATGGTAAAGTAGTCTGGAATGGTTTTATGGTCCCTGAGGTATTGGAATGACTGGTTATGAGTGTGGGTGGATTTGTGAATCAGAGACATAAAAATTAAAGAATGACTCAATGTGATGTTGTCAAAGGGGTTGCAGATGGATCTGAGCAAGAGCTGCTTGAATGGGCATCTGGCTCAGCCATTGACAGAGTGGTCTGGGAAGCTTCTTTGAGCTTTACTCTCACAGTCATATAATGAAGATATAGCACCTTCAGGAAAGATTGTCTTAAGAATTGGAAATAAATCATATATATTTCTCATATCTCATCAGAACTGACAAAAATACCAGTGGTTATTGTTATTATTATTGGAAATAACTGTTCTCAGCCATCAGTTATATTGAAGTTTTTCTGTGTGTGTCTTTGTCTCTGTGCATGTCTGGGGAGGTCCTTTTCTATAAAATAGAGCATTTCATTACACTGGATCACTTTCCGTTCTCTATAGAGAGAAGTTTCTGTTATCTACATCCACATTGCTTCCTTCTTTGTGGCTGTGCTTTTCAGTCTTTGGCCATCATGCTGTCTCTCTGGCCACTTGGACAGAAGTCGGGTTCAGAAGTGGGACCATCTACTTTAGGAGTGAAAGCTTCATTGAATGTGTATAGTATCAAAGCAAATGCTCCTCTCATGTACTTTTAGGCAGATATGAGCCACGAGCATCAGGAAGGAAAGCTACCAGAAGTCAGTTCCACTGTTGCTGGGACCAGAGCTGAGGGTTCCTTCAGTTTTTTGAGATACCCATACTTAAAATCGTCATTTTGAAATCTGATCATAGATCATTCATGACCCCCATTCTGTACATCCTTCTCTCTTTAGTTCTTTTTTTTTTTTTTTTTTTTTGATTTTTATTTTGATTTTGATTTTTTTTTTTTTATTGTTACTAAATTTTTTTTCCAGTGTTTCAAGATTCATTCCCCATTCCCCACACCCAGTGCTCCCCGCTTTAGGTATCCCCAGTACCCACCACCAGGCTCTCCCATCCCTCCACCCCCCTCCCTCCAAGTCCCTCAGTTTGTTTCTGTGCTCAAAATCTCTGTTGTTTCGTTTCCCTCCCTAGATTACCCTAGTTCCCATTTGCTTTCCTTCTGCCACTGTCCTCCAGTTTGCCCCTCATGCACCGCAAGTAAGTGAGACCATGCGATACTTGAC